>MQRK01246636.1:4058-21636 GCA_001938485.1 Girardia tigrina
CCTGCGGATGGCCAACGAAAGCCCTTCATGAAAGATTACCATTGTATCTTACTGGAATTGCTAACAGTATGTATGTCGAAGAAATAACCGGAGAAGGAGATGAGTCAAAAGGACCCCAACAGTGGGATGAAGATGTCGAGTTCTTAAAAAAGACATTCCCGAAACCAGAAAATACCCCACAATTATTTCTATCATTGGTTAATCGAATTCAAGGAGTTAACGAGAAATTACCCGAATTTGCAGCAGCAATCCGAAAGCAAGCAAAAGAAACCCAAGTATCCACGGAATCTCATCTAATAGCTTTATTTATCAATGGTCTTCGACATCGAGAAACCCGAAAACATTTACAATTGTCACATCCAAATACATTACAACAAGCCCTTCAGACGGCGCAGGATTATCAAGCGATTTATATGGCGGAACACGATATGTTCGATTCACAAATATACCAATTGGAAGAAGGAGCAACTACAAACAAATCTGATAAACCTGAAGCAAGTTTCCATATCCCGAGAGGTCATGCATTGAACAAGCCAATAAAGACGAAACCCAATATATATAATAATTATCAAGGGCAATCTGAACAAAACCCAAGAGGAAATCAAGGATACGATGGGTCAACAGAAACGAGAAATGACCAAAATGAAAATCGAAGAGGAGGATATCGTAGAAATGGTTACAATCGAGGTGGATATAATAATAACTACAATAATGGTAATAACGGTGGTAATAATAACCCTATAATGCAAAGACAAGTAACTTTCAATGGCGATCAAAATTCAAGACGACCAAGAAGCTGTTTTACATGCGGAAAACCTGGACATTTCTCAAAGGATTGTTACAAAAATGCGATATGTGAAATGTGTGGAAAAGTTGGGCATATCAGTCGATTATGTAGATCAAGTAGTCCGAATCCAAATCCGTCAATGAGGCAACAAATCCAGTATATGGCAGAAAATTTCAAAACAAATGTCAACGCAGCAGCAAGGAATCAACAAGAGGTCCAATATTTGACCGATAACTTTTCAAAAAGAATGGAATTCCCGAATCCACCAATGCTACCCAAATCAACTATTAATACGTTACATCAGGAACCAAAAGAGGAGAAACTCAGTAATGAAGAAGCAGATTGGCTACGATTTAAAGCAAGTGTCGAGAAGGATCAACAAGAGCGATTACAAAAAAGAGAACAGCAATTGAATAACAATAGACAAGTAAATATATTGCAACAAGATAAAATTGATCAATGGGAAAAAGTCGAACAAAGCGCAACGTTACAGCACATTCAAGATTTAGCAACGATTGAACAGCAATTTGGAGACAATAATGAAGTTGATGATACCAATAGCGGAAGTAGTGATGAAAGTAGCAGAGACGGTAGTATCGGTTCATACGACTCAGATGACACTCTATTCTTCGACACGATAAGAACCGACCTTATCAAGGAATATTACCTATGGTTGGAAGCTGCAATATCTAAAATGACGGAAAAGCTCACAGAACTCCCATTTAATCCTGAAATTGCCCAACGACTCGGATTAACAACAGCAGAATACAGTTATATCGGATATATTAACCGTATTCCAGGTCATCCTCTTACCAAAGATTGTTATTTAGAAATGCAAAAGTTAAACAGAACCGAAAACAAAATAAAGGATTTGGTCAAGGAAATAGACAAATGGTTAGACGAGGAAACAACGACAGATGATGAAACCTCTAGTGAAGATGAATATGCACGATTTTTTGGTGATGCGCTTAAAAATGCAAAGTTAGCATTGAAAGTCTCCGAACCCAATCAAAGAGAAAGTGAAAACTCTAACAAAGAAAATCCGCCAAGCAAGGATAATGAGAAAATTCCAGATGATGAAACCACCAACGATGACGATTCCTCTACACTCGTCCAGCTTTCCGAGGACACCCTTAATGGTGTACAAGCCCTTATCGGAATGTTTAAACCGTCAAGTCAAAACTTATCAAATCTCCGGGAATATCGCCAACAAATGTTTGATGAATCAGGAAAATTAAAGAGAGACAAACCAGAATCCACGAGTGAATGGTTAATAACCAATGAAATAAACTCCAAGAAGCAGAAAACAGATGAAAATCAAGATGAAGATTCTCCTACGATAGAAGACAATGTGGATGTACCAGCAATGAATCAAGATATTTATGCACCAAAAGATAAGCGAGAACCGAAACAGATCGAGAATGATGAAATACCAGAAGCACCAACTAGAAGACAATTCGTACAAAGTTTCGTATCAAAAATGACTAGTCTTGTCCGGAAATCTGAACTAGAAAGTTTCCTATGCGATGATTGGATGCTTATGCCCACATTCGATAACAGAAAAGTAATTGCGGATTATAAAGCTGGTGTAAAACGTCCTAAGTATGAAGAAGATGAACTCAGTGAATACGAAACAGCACAAGAAGATGAAGCTCAAGTAAATATATTAGAATGGGAAGAGAATGTGGTGAGAAGTGGATATCAATATAAAATACCCTCAGAAGACGACGATGAATCGGATGAAGATCAAGAAGCAGAATTTGGACAATTATTTGAACAATCAGCACGAGTATCAGACGAATTTCGGGTAAATGAGGAAACAAAGTTATGCAGTCAATATGAAGATGAAGACGAAAACGATGAAGTAATACAAAATATTGTTATGGATGATGACGAATATGACGAATCCAAAAGGTCCGACCACTCACTACAAGACTCAGATTTTTGCGAGGAGGAATATATTTTTAAAGATGATGAGTTTATAAATTCAACAGACAGTGACTCAATAGTTTCGATGGAAGCCGATATAATCAGAGAAGATGAAGCAATGAGAAAAAGGACGCGTCAAGAACGTCAAGAGTCCGATGAAAAGATAAACTTAAAACATTACGAATTTAAAGACATTGATATATTTAAAAGGATTGGACCAAAATATCGCGATCAAATAAAAGAAGTATGTGAGAATTATACAAAGATACCGCGAAACGAGATAACCCAATATATGATGAGTATGCAACCGTTAATGAAATATAAGGCATCAGCAATGGCATTATCGAGTATATTGACAAATTTAATGGAGCGACACGCAGATTACTGTCGAGTTTATGAACCAATCACAGCATACCATTATTTATTTGTAACTCAAGATGGAAAAATAGTGCGACAAGATCCAGTAACTTTCAGATCGGAAGAAATAATACAAATAACTCATGAGAATTTCGGATCAGAATATGAACCAATAGTATGTGGATATTTAGTTAATAAAAATGGAAGTATATTTGAATTAGGCTTATGGCCGTACGTCGAAAATGAAATTGAAGTAGTAAAAAGTGATCAACGGAAGTCGAATAGAGAACAACTAAAAGTTTTTCATCATAGAAAAGAGTACAGATATTGGTTAACGAGTAACCGTTGTTATAATTTCAAATATGTCCCAATCAGTGAAGTTCAGGAAGTAAAAGAAATCGAGGAACATGTACAAAAAGTTGAAGAGAAATACGAAGCTCTCAAAGTATATATGAATTCAAGTTCGGAACCAATCCCACCACCAGTGTTTGAATATGAAGTGGCTCAACGATTAAAGGAAATAACCAAAGAATTATTAGATAATTACAGTGAATTGAATCATGAATTTGATGGCGCAGATGCAATATGTAGTACAATGAAGCCCTTCAATACTATAATACAGTTATTAAATACAGTATATTCGCGGGAAGGAGAGAATCCTTACTTGCAGCAGATTAATCAAAGGAGAGAAGATGAAATGATACGAGAAAATAGGGTTATACCAATATGGTACATAACGAGACCCACAAATGATGGAGAAACCCATCACCATCCTCGAACGTATGATGATATGCGCAGACATGCAGAGATTTTAGCGAGAACAACACTTCAAGAAGTGAGAATAATATTATTCAAAGATTATAAAAAGGAATATCGAATATTTTATGGAATACGAGAGTTGATTGGAGATGAAAAAGAAATAGCTCGATTTGGATTGTGGAAAGAACCGAGCATAAAATCTGATAACTACTATCCTAAACATGGACCAATCCTAATAGCAGTGAAGCATCCTAATGAAAATATAAATCAAGTCATAGATTTTAATCGATACGAGAGAGCCAAAGAAATTGAGCAACTATACAAGAAATATTTTACTCACGGAAAATTACGAAATGAGTATAACAGTCTAATAGTGAGCAAACGATATTTTATACCAAGTTGTGTGCACCACGTAATCGAAATAGCGGAAGATCTAACATTTAAAGGTCCAGTAGTCAGAGAAATAATGGGACTATTAAAAGAGTTGTATTTCACTTTAGAACAAGATGCATATCATTTGACACGATTGAAGAAAACGTTGGAACAGTATACAAAGAAAATGAACAAAAAGTATCAAAACAAAGAGTATCGATTTTTAATAAAGACAAAAGCCGGAAATTCATATCGACCCGCTCGATGTACCAGACCTCCAGGTATGCACACAATCAGAGAATTACGAAAATATGCGATAAAACAGTCATGTACTCCATACACCAACACGAGAAGGTTAGAATATAAAAATCGAGTATTGGAGGACGAGCTCACGTTCGCCCAAGTATTTTTCTGGAGAGATGAGGAAATAGAGATAAACAGCTTCGACATAAAAGACAATGTGAAGATACCAATAAAATTATCAATTGATGAGATGTACGATAAAATTCGAGAATTATTACCAAAAGCTATCAGTAAAGTGTGGAAAAGAAATATTGTGAGGCACTACGAAGGGGTAAAGGTAGATGATGTGTTCGCTGAAGACAAAGAACTAATATATCGGATAATACGAGAATTGTACAAGTGGAAAGATGAGATATTTTCAATGTTTGAACCGAGAGAATTAATGGATAAAATGGCTCGACTAAGAGATTTGAGATATTTATTGCCTGTAAATGTTAAATCGTACTTGGATAAGTTGATATCAGAATATTCCGAATTCATAATCGATGGAACATCGCTGTTAACAATCAGATTACCAAATGAAGAGCAAAAGACATTCCAAATATCGCGAACGGCATCAACAATAAAACTTCGAAAAGAAATTTATGCTCTATTAAATCAACGATCAAGACACGAAATAAAGACGGACTTCAAGATAATGTATCAAGACAGAGTAATTGAACCCGATCATCAAAGTATCGCATCAATAGGGTTATGGGAAACCCACAAGCTCGACGTAATTGGATCAGAGGAAAAGTTTAAATTGAAATACCGTAGAGATTCAGTAGAAGCAGAGCGAGATATACAAATAATAAACGAATACTTTCAATCAACGATATGGCCAATGATATTGCGATCAACGCAACAAGATGAATCTGATAGCGATAATGAATTACAAGTAAATATGTTACGAAATAAAGGACAAAAGCCAAGTACAAGTAGAAGTCGACCGAAAAAGAAATCAGACAATAAAGGAAAAACGATTCCGATACCGAGAAATGACAGTCAGTCGCCAAGATTAGTAATTGATCTTTCAGGTGGTCAAAATATTTATCGAGATCCAGTACCGACGAAAAAGAGTATAAAACCTCTAAAGGAAATGGAAGGATTGACAACAGAACAAATGTTCGAGAGATTAGCCAATTATTTAAAGTATAATAAACCTCCAGCAAGGAAGGTATCAGCGTTTTTACGAGTATTGGATTTTCAGTCATGTACGATGCAATGGATAAGACATATAGCTCAATTATGTTATGGGGCGATGCAACAACGAGGATTTAAAATCCCAGAAATGGAAAAAGTAATCTATACTTGGTGGGAGCGAGCACAAAAAGAACCGAAAATTGAAATGTATGAATTCAATATAATGTTGCCAGATCAGTCGGAAAGAATAGTGAAGATGCCAGAATATCTATTGATAAGAGATTTTAAACAAATGATACCATATAAAGATACATATGTTCTACTTATAAATGGTCGAGAACATGAAGATAGTACATATATTGGTCTAACGAAACCAAGTGAACAAGGATGGACGGACATCCGAATACGAGCAAAACCTGGCAGAACACTAAAGAAAATTCAGACAGCGAATGTGGATCTAGATGAAATATCGTTAAGTGATGATTCCACAGAGGGAGAAAAGTTTGTACCAGCAGTTACGTCGACTCCGAGAAAACCACCAAGAGGAAAAGATAATTCGATATTGGAGAAGCTAAATAAAGAGTATCAAGCTACGCGACAACAACGACAGTCAACGACGCAACAAATCAATGATGAAGAAGAAATCGAATGTCAAGAGGTCGAAATAGAAGCTGACAATGTAGATATAGATTATAATGAAAAAGATGAATCAAGTGACGAAGGCGAACAATTTAAAAATCCTACGAAAAATCAATCACGGCAAAGGTCAAATCAAGGCTCACAACGACAACAATCAGAATTAGATGAGTTAATGGAAATAATAAGTAGAGATGTACCAGGAGAAACCGATTCAACTGAACCAATGAGACAAACGCCTGAACAAAGAGGAAAATCGAAAAGAGGACAGACACGATTAGACGATTATTTCATGAGAGAAGCTACAAACAGACAAGATCAAGGAGCTCAAACGATAAAAAGTTGGAAGCCACCAAAGATATTACAACGTAATCCTGAACAAAGAGAAACAGTAACTCGAAAAGATCAGCTATATCAACAGCAATTGAAAGAATTAGAACAGATGGCAGAGAAGCTAGAAATCAAAGAAGTCGAAGCCTCAGGACAGGCATATATTGTGGCATTATTAACAGATATTGTAAAATGGTATCAGAAAGATCCGACAGCGAGAAATCATTCAAGTAACAAGCAATTGTATCATCTCTTGGAACCAATAATTCAGTCAATGAGATATAAATTCAGTACCAAAGGATTGCCAGTAATGATAAAGTTAGTACAAGAATATTTAAAAGATAACAGTAGCGAAATGAGGATATTAATCGCTTTAGCAAGTCTAGTCAGCTATTTATTAATGAGTATAGACAAAAAGAAACCAAAACGAGGAGCAATAATCCAAGATGTATCAAATGTAATTCAACGAGAAATAGAACCACTAGTAATGTTGAAAAGAGGATGGAAAGAATTTACCAATTTATGTATACAGAAGACAGATAATATCGAAGAGAAACAACAGTACACCTTAGAACAAGTTACGGAATTATGTCAACAAATGATACGACAAGGAAGCCCTCAAGGATCAAGTGGCACAAATCAAATATTAAATTTAATAATGATGATCTTAGTCATAATGAGCGCGACAAAGCCAGCACAAGCTGTAATTGGATGGGATTGCGATGATATGCAGATTGGAAAGAAACAATATTCGTTATTAGATACTGAAGACTGCCCAGAAGCAGCACCTCAATCATTCAAACAGATAGCAAAAGGCCAACCATATTATGTTTACCAAGAATCTGAATTTCAAAAGATAAAGATTAGAGAGTGTACTATAGTCAGACAAAGATTTATATTTTGGTGTGGAGCGAGTCACCATGCATCAATAATAGAAGATGGAGTGGAAAAAGTATTGATCAGAGCGTCAAGGTTACAGTGCGAAGAAGCTTTTACATCAGAAACAATATCAATAGATGGAACTGAATTAATAGCGAAGCGAAACGCTATATCATATACAAAATTTTACCGAGCTGGAAGAATAACTAGTGTAAAAGGACATTGCGAATCAGGAACATGGAACGGTGCAGATCAAGCAGTTGTTCGAGATACGTATCAAGTAGAAACCAAAGAGTACGAAGGTTGGTATGAGGTAGCTATAGGAAATTTAAAACAGTGGTCGAAATGTAGAATTAGAGATGGATATTGTGAAGCTGGATTATCAACATTAGTTTATGATGTACCAAATGAAGATTGTCAATTAACGTTACTAAAGAAAGGATTATTTGACGAATATCAAGGGCAGTTATATAAAAATCAGTTTCAAGATAAAGATATACGATTACAAAGTCAAGCCGATAAAGATCAATTTATGAAACAAATAATGAAAGAAAAGACACGAGAATCAGCAAATTTAAATACAGAGGATACACCCGTAGCAGTAATGTCGACAAAATTAGAAGATGGAATGAGATTTGTCAGAAAAGATCCAGTATTAAGATGTGGAACAACGATGTATTCAACAAATTATAAAGGATTATATCTCAGTAAATCAAAAGTTCATGATGCCGGAAAAGCACAGATTGATGTAACCCAAATAAAATGGGATATGTATTTGAATAACAAGTTGAGTTTTCTATTTAACAAACAAGAAGAGAAGATTGAAAAGATCTATATGGATATGATCTCAAATGATTGTAAATTGAACAAAGAATTACTCAGAACCAAGTTGGCTATGGCTATTGTCAATACAGATACTGTAATACCATTATTGCCGTTTAATCCAGGACAATTTGGACGAATAGTAGGAGAAGTCATGTATGTTTATCAATGTCGACAAGTAGATGTAGCAATAGCAGACACTCAAGGACAATGTTTCAAAGAATTACCAGTAGTGCACAATGGTATGATTAGATATTTGCAACCTGTTACTAGATTGATATTACCGAAAGACTATGTTGCAATAAATATGTCCTGTTCAAATGTGCTACAACCAATATTTAGAGATGCAAATGGAAAATGGGTGTACTTTCCGAGCAAGATACCAGCACCTGAACCGTTGAGATTTACATTGTTAAATTTATCGGATCCAATATCGTTTGAACCAATCGAATTAGAAAAAGGCGGACTTTATTCAGAAACCGATATTCAAAGAGCAAGAGAACATATATTGTTTCCTGTAGTACGAAATCAGTTATTATCAGATATTGCGCATACAACTATGAATCACTTTACGCCAGGAGGAAGACCGAACTATGATGCGTTACTCGGTCCAGATCATTATGCAAAGGCAACAAAGACAATGATGAGGAAAATGTGGGGCAGATTCATAATATTTGGTCAAGCAATGGCAGGATTATTAGGAATTGTTTTCATCATACAAATCGTTAGAACTTTGGTATCTCAATTATTAGCGTGTTTCGATATATACCGAAGAGAAAAGAAAGTAAATTGGAAGATGACAGCGGGTATACTTCCGTTTGTAGCGAAATCACTAGTATTACATGGTCATTCAAAAGATATCAGGAGATTGAAAAAGATACTGAAGGCATTCAACAATTTACCTCCAATGACAGATGCGCAATTGGGCAAACACACGCGGAAGGCACTCCAAAATCAACGACGAAACGATCAAAATCATAGTGATAGTGATGACGATGATAATAATGGTGGAAATATGCCAGTAATAGATACTACGAAATATCAACCTGAATATTTGGAACACAGAATGACAACGAACAGACCATATGCCAAACCAATCAGAACATTAGCCAGACTACAGCAATCAAGTTTGGATCGAGGCTTACCCAATATTATCCGTTGACGCAATTAGTTCCACCACCACAAGTTCCACCACCAGTGTATACAGGACAGGATCCACTAATAATCGATAATGAAATCCGTAATCAAGTTCCAGCAGACGAAGGTTTACAAATGGCAGTTCCTGCAGCAAATCATCTGACGTATGGTACGGTGACGATAAATATATTGACAGAGAAGAGTGGACCGCTAACAAAGATTAAAGTAATATTGAACGGACGACCCACAGAAGCATTAATTGATACTGGAGCAAATATTTCAGTCGTTCATTACAAAGTTATACAGCCAAATGAATATTCAAGAGTTAGTTTATCAACAGGTTCGAATACGGCAACAGGAGTAAATGGAGGCTTAGTACAATTTAAAGGAAAGTTTAATTGCGAATTAAAGTATCGAGATGTGAAGCTTATCACGAATCTAAATATAGCCTCATCACTAAATGTACCGCTATTAATTGGAACAGATCTTATGCCAAAATTGCTACCAGACGGAGTATTAGATCTTAAAACAATGAAACTGTTACATAAAAATGGAACTCCATTCGAGACAGTCGAGTTAGTGGCAAAACAAGAATTACGAATCCCACCACGAGCGCAAGTTTATTTATGCGTCGAGGCGCCGCTCAAAGAAAGAGGGGAGGTGATATTTGAACCATATGAGCATTTTGAGAAAAGTTACAAGATAACAGCAGCACCGGTAGTCGCCAATCTAGAGGAACCGTATGAGATACCGTTACAATTTATAAATACGACCGATGATGAGATAAAAATCCGACCAAATTCAAGGATGGGTCATGTAATTCGTGTGGATGAAGTAAAAGATATAAAACCAATGGAAACTCCAACGATAACCGAAGCGGATATTAAAATAACGAATGAAAAGCTAACAGAAGCGGAAAAAAGGCAATTATTAGATTTGATAATGGAGTATAAAGATGTATTTGCGAAGCACGATTATGATTTGACAGAATGTACTGCGGTAAAACACCCAATACCATTATTAGACGAGACGCCAATCAAACAAAAGTGCTACAGATATGCTCAATGTGACAAGGAAATATGCGATGAAGAGATCGAAAAGATGTTAAAAGCAGGAGTAATTGAACCGAGTTGTTCATCATGGTTATCACCCGTGGTATTAGTAAAGAAAAAGGATGGCTCAACAAGATTTTGTATAGATTATCGAAAGCTGAATGCGAAAACCAAGAAAGATACATTTCCGTTACCGGATATCAATGATATGTTACAATCATTACATGGTGCAAAATATTTTACAACGATGGATCTGAAAAGTGGATATTGGCAAATTGCCATGGCAGACGAAGACAAAGAGAAGACGGCGTTTTCAGCAGGAAAAGATTTATACCAATTTCGTAGAATGCCGTTTGGGTTGACTAACGCACCCGCATCATTTCAGAGGTGTATGAATTATGTGACACATAAGATACCGCAAGTAATGGTATATCTAGACGATATAATGATTTATGCGAAAACGTTCCCAGAATTATTATCAGCAATGAGATCAGTCTTCATAAGAATGAGACAGTGGAATTTGAAAGCGAAACCGTCAAAGTGTGAATTTGCAGCACAAAGAGTAGCGTTTCTAGGCCATATAGTATCATCAGAAGGAAAAGAACCAGATCCAAGGAATGTAGAGAAGTTGAAAATCAGTAGTGCTCCGACAAACGTAAAAGAAGTTCAAAGATTGCTTGGTTTAGGAAATTACTATCGAAAGTTTATAAAAGGATTTGCTACCTTGGTCAAGCCAATTCAAATGTTAGTGAATAAAGATAGAGGATTCTTATGGGGAAAGGAACAACAAGATGCATTCGAAATGTTAAAAGAAAAGCTGACCACAGCACCAGTGTTAATTCATCCAAATTTCGAACAACCGTTCATTTTAGCTACAGATGCAAGTGGATATGCCGCAGGAGCAGTTCTCAGTCAATATGGAACAGATGGAAGAGAGCATCCTATAGCTTATTTCAGTAAAAAGTTTACTCCTTGTCAGCAAAAATATACGGTAACAGAAAGAGAAGCGCTAGCAATATTATTGGCAATACGACATTTTCGACAGTTAGTATTAGGTCATGAGATAATAATCACGACGGATCAAAAACCGTTAGTATGGCTCGGAAATCATAAAGATACGAACGATAGATTATCAAGATGGGCTATGGAATTGCAAAAGTATACTCCAAATATACGATTTCGATCGGGATCAGCGAATGCAAATGCAGATTATATGTCAAGAATACCGCAAGAGACGGATGGAATAATAAATTTGTTACAAAAGCACAGAATTGATCCAATTGATTTATTAAAAGAACAGAATGAAGATGAAGAAGCAAAAGTAATCAGAGACGTACTCAAAGGAAAAGAATTATCAAGTATAAAGTGTGGCAAGAAATTGGAAAAGTATCTAAAAAAGAATATATACCGATATTTTGTGGATGGTGAATATCTGATGGCACATTACAACGAGAGAAATGTAGTATATATACCAGAAAAACTACGGCAGGAGTTATTGCATCACTACCATTCAGGACCATTAGGAGGCCACCTATCAGCCAAGAAAATAATCAGTCGATTACAATTAAAGTATATTTGGTCAATGTTGAAAAAGGATGTTCAAGAATATATCAACCAATGTCTAATATGTAGTAGTAGAAGAGGAACGGGAACAAGAATCAAAGTGCCACTACAACCGATTCCATTGCCAAATGCACCAATGGATACAATAGCGATGGATGTTATCGGACCATTACCGACAACAGAGAAAGGGAATAAATATATATTAATGGTAACAGATTTGTTAACGAAGTACGCAGAAGCATTTCCAATGCCGGATCAGAAAGCGACAACGGTAGCAACAATTTATATAAACAGTATATGTTGTAGATACGGTATACCGAAAAAGATATTGACCGATCAAGGAACGAATTTCATGTCAGAATTATTCAAGGAAATAAATCAACAGATGAAAGTGAAACAATTACGAACAACTCCTTATCACCCACAATGTGATGGACAAACAGAAAGAGTTAACCAGACAGTGATCAATATTTTATCCTGCTACACTAACAAATATCAGACAAACTGGGATCAAATTTTACCATTGGTTATGTATGCAATACGGTCAACGCCACATGAAGCCACAGGAGAAACTCCAAATATGGGAATGTTTGGAAGAGAAACGAATTTACCAATCGATCTAGAATTGCAGCCATCAAGTTATCAATATATGGACGAAAAGGAACAATTTCATTTTATAAGAGAGAAAATGCCCGAAATATGGAAAGACATCAGAGACAAAATTCAATTCCATCAAGAAGCTATGAAAGCATTATATGACAGGACAGCGAAACCTCATAATATAAAAGTTGGAGATAAAGTAATGATAAATATACCACAATTTGTACCAAATACTGTAGCAAAATTGAGATTGCCATTTAAAGGACCGTTTATCGTAGTTGCAACTACTCCAACAAATATCAAAGCAATTTGGGAAGATGATCCTCTGAAAAAGCCAGTATATGTTCACGCAAATAAATGTAAACCGATTGTAAATAATAACAGTAAAAAGAAGCCAACAGAAACATTAGCCGAAGATACAGAAGTTGTTGCCAGAAAAGTTCGAACAAAAGAGCAAATTCAACCATATCGAGATTATCCGTTACGAAGCAAGGCAGAAAAGCCACAAATCAATATGCTCAGTGCAAATACATATGATCCACATCGATTACCATACGCGACTTACAGTGAAAAGTTTTACGATCAATATGGGTTAAGTAGATTAATGAATGAAGAAATATATACAGATCCAGATGCTATAACAAGACCTCCACCGAAAAGGAGAAGATTACCATTAGTACCGACAGCACCAAACAATTCGAATTACAATGTTCCAAATGTAACAAGAATAACAGAACAAGAATCACAAGACCAAGCTATGAGACAGATAAGACAATACCGATGGATGGCAATCGCACTTAGAGTATTCATTCCCATAACTACTGTATGGTTAATCGCATTGACAGCAACCGTAATAATTGGATCAGTAAAGGCAGAAGACGAATCAAAAGAACAGAGGGGAATATTAGCAAGTGACCTAATTAGACGAATAATCCAATATCAAGATTTGAATATGATAATCACAAGACGAAATTTAATATTGAAAAAGAGAATGTCGGAGAAAGATAATAAATTAATCATATATGGACAACAAGAAGAAAGAGAAGAGTGTGAAGAATTAGCTAGAAATCAAGAAGTAGTAAAACTTCCAATTTCAATAAGCATTTTGTCTCTATTTAAACTACGACGATGGACCGTTCAAGAAGAAACGAATTATCGAATAGAATCAAATGGAACAATCGATACAGATCCAAGATGTTTACTGGCAGCACGTAGAAAAAGTTTAGCAATCATTGAACCGGAGGAAAATCAATTAATGAATATATTCAAAGAGGTTACGATTGAAATCAGCCCACAGTATATTAAGTTATCAGCCGAGATGGCAGAAAGGGAAATAATCAGAATCAGATATCAAAGCAGAGATAGAGGAACATTAATAACATTGACTCCAAAGCAGGCGAGAAAGCAGTTGTACAGAATAGGAGAACCAGCCGAGTCGATATTCGATAAATCAGAGATCTTAGTAATATTACACAATAAAAGAATCACGAGAAAAACACCCGAAACAAATTTCAGATATGCAGAATTTAATATATTTGGAGAAAAAGCTTATCCAGCCTTAATAACAGAAGAGTCAGAAACATATCGAATTTATGAGGAACATATGAGACCGACGACGTATCCGAGAAGACAAATCCGTAAAAGGAAAGAGACAAATATAATAAATAAGAGAATCTTCGAATTAGAATCAATACGAATATACGTCAGTCCGCAGAAAATCACAGCAGAGTATCAGAGTAAAGGACAAGAAGCATTAATAATAGCTGGTGTAAATGAATTCACCACATCTATAAACATATATAAACTCAGTTCAAGAGGCGAAAGGAAGAGTGTGGAAATAAAAAGATATGAGAAACAATCAACCCGAATAGGATTTGTAATAATGAATAAAAAGGCTGAGATACGAAAATATGTAGAAATGTTTATACAAGGCGGAGTAATATATCACCCAGTTCCAAATCAGTTATGGCCAACGATAATGAGACTATTAACCAAGCAGATAAATGAGCAAACAACACCAAAAGAAATCGCAGAAGGAACCGAAATCCTAATTATGTGTGCGGATCAATTAAACCGATTATATACGAAAACTAAATACACGGAAGAGGACGAATCGATTCAAGGAACAATTACAAGAAGTTGTAAATTAAAATGGGGACATTATAATATGTTGAATCCGAGTAGACAAGTCACCCATGTAGCAGCTCTATATTTTCGAGATACACCTGAACAAACAATTCCGGAATACCAAGAATATTGGATTACCGAAGAGGGTTAGGCGCCTCGAAGGGTAGTCCAAAACAGGCGGTAGTGGGCTCGCAAGGGTCCAGGGGCACGATAAATCTATTCTATAGGGCAAGGGAGAGGACTGAAGGCCCTCGTGTCTAGCGAAGGATGAATGAACATCCTACTGTGGTACCGTCTAGTCGGCGTATTGTCGTACTGTTTTTGACCAACGACGCGGAATAAGTGGCAATACGTGGTACGTAACTGACCGGTTACACCTAGCCCATTTTTGTTCCTTGATTGGGTGAACAGGCGAGGCCGGTGAAAACGGTCAAAGTTTCCATGCCGTTAGCGAAGGCGGATGGGGATCAGACCGTCGGTTTTGTTGTGAAGTGACATAGCAGGATCGCTATCGACTGGGTCACCGGTCGGTCGAACAGAACATCGTTTGGCTCAATGTACAGTCAGGCCATGATAACCCGTTAAAGATCAACGACGGAGAGTCATGCCTCAGTGATCAGGTTGATTGAAAATTGAGACCTGGGAAGCTTGAGGGCGTCAGAGGGCCACGAAGGATCTCTGGCGTGGAAAGGGGTCAGCCTGGGCTGCGTCCTCTTAGCAATGAAATTAAGATGGTAAATGTTGCAATGAGAAAAAGAAGTAGTGAAGAAATAAATTAAGTGAATTAAGAATCGAAGTGGGAAAGAAAAAGAAATAGTGAAAGCTAAGAGGAAGGCCAAAGACCAAAGCGAAATTTAGAAGGTAAATTGATAAGCAAAGGTCCGCAACACGAATCAGTATTTTATCAAGTATTTAAAGGAGAAGTGAGGGAATATCAAAAAGATTTAGCTCATTTATTACAAAACGGAAAGCCGCGGAAGAGACACCCCATTAAAACGACACCTACAATATTTAAAGTTACGACAGAGGTTGAAGATCCAGCAGATTGTCTTATCAGATTATATTATAAAGGAAGGAAAACGAAAAAGAAAGTGACAACTCTTCAAACGACACAAATGATTTCAATAACCCAATCACCTAAGAAGCAGCGACAAAAGTTGAAAATACAAGTTGGATTGCCATTACTTATGTCAGGAATATTATTAACTATTGCGTTAAACCTCTTATATAAACTATGCAGCAGTCAAGGTTAATCACGACAAGGTAGTGCATGAAAAATATTCATACTTATGTCAATAGTATTTTTCCCAACGATCAGCGGTAGAGCAGTAAATGTAGAAGATACACATCAATTTTCCTGGGGAACAATGAAAGTCGCAAATTCATTAGTAACGATATCAGTCAACAATGCCACTCAAAACGTAACTAACACTTATATGTGCCATATACCTAAAGGTAAAACTGACGAGCAATGCGAAAGGTTACGATATAATTCGGATCATTACATGGAACGACGACATCGAGAAATAATAATGTTGCAAGTCCAAGAAACTGGAACGAAAAGCATTAAAGGGTATACAGGAATCGAAATAAGTGAAATGCAAACATAGAAGTGAACGATACAACCCTTCCTACGACAAAGTAATTGGTGGTATGAGAAATTGCACATGTTTTCCCCACTCAATAATCTGCTCACAAGACAACGAATAAAGCTATCTGAAGACGCAATAATATACGCAGTCGATCTAGAAGTATCTGAAAGAGTACGCTTGTAGTACACATCTGGATGTCAAGGACAGTTAATGGAAATTACGGAAAAGGGATCATACAAGATAGACCGATTAAAGAGATCCGATAAAGGAAAAGAGAATTTAGATATACTGCATACCAGAATAACTCCTGACAACCCTGAGAATAATCTTCGAGAAGTAATAAATGCGCAATATCACTTTCAAATCATCGACAGAGTATCGAATAGAAATCCGAATCCTGACAAAAGAATCTTGTACGAGTTATATAAAGTGCAGCTGTCACAATATATGTTGATCCCCTCAATACCAGAAATAGCTTCATTTGGATCGACGGATAAAGACTATCAATGGCAAACGTATAAACTAACACTCCCAGAGGAGCGAAAGAAGTCTCGAGATCGCTGCAGAACATCAACCGCTATAACGTTCATTAACGACAAGATATTTATAAACAGACCGCCAATAAAGAATACATCAACAATAGTACTCTGTTTATCTCAGTCTCACAGACAAGAATTCAAGAGCACCCAGCCAACAATGAGTTGTAGAGATTATGGAGAAGCAATGCGAATTGGAGTAATGCAAGTAAAGGAGAGTCCAAGCGGAAATACCGTACAAGCCTATTCAGAATATGTAGTTGTCAACAGAGTAGTCTATAAAGCCATACAAACTCAAATTAGATCGTCAGTATACAGAAGTTTCTATTTTTTCTATCAACCGGAATTGCGAAAGAAAATCACTCTCACATTGAGGTATCAACCTTTACGAGATGGGCAGGCAAATCGATTAGCAGAACCACTACTCTTAACGTGTGAAAGTTTCGAATATCGAATACAAAAATTTTATATGGAAAGACCAAGTGATCTATTGAAAGCATGTGAAGAACAATTAGAGAGATATGATAGTAAACCTGTGCGGATAATGACAAGCTATCTGACTCAGCATAAATACAAATGGATAATATTGCATCATCAAGAGTACCGACTCGACGGAAACAAGCTACAAGATCAAATCGAACAAGAAGAAGATGAAGTTTATCGACGAAATCCAGA
>MQRK01246638.1:8681-18947 GCA_001938485.1 Girardia tigrina
AAGCAAACCTCCCCGCAAATGCTGTTTTGTTGGAACGTAATTTAACATTTTGACTGTAATAAAAAAAATTTGTGTGTTTACTAAAATTCAATAAAATTGACTATTGACTACATAAATAGGTTAGTAACAAATTCGAAATGAGGTAACAAATACGAATATAAGGTTATTTCGTAACAAATACGAAATTAATTAGTTGTACACCTAATATAATTATTATTATTGCTAAAGTCTTGTCATTATTTATATCGCGTAATATTTGTTTCATAGCTCAATAATCATTGGCTTTCTCGACTTATAAAATTTTCGGTTACACTAATAAAGATAATCATGTAATTTGGAACTCGAAGATAACGTTATCATTCCTTTGCAGACCGAAACCGGCCATTATCAATAAATCAGAAATGGAGTACCTTCAGTTAACACCGAAATCGTTTGATTGGCGCAACGTAAATGGTGTTAATTATGTAAGTCCAGTTCGCAATCAAGGCGGTTGTGGAAGTTGTTATTCTTTTGCATCGGCAGCGATGTTGGAAGCCCGTTACAGAATTCGATCAAATAACACAATTACACCGACTTTGTCGCCGCAAGATATAGTGGAATGTAGTCCGTATTCACAGGGTACTGCCATTGAATTTATAAATGATTCTTTTACAAAATATCTCAACAGGTTGTGATGGGGGATTTCCGTATTTGATTGCTGGAAAGTATGCCGAAGATTTTGGTTTCACTGAAGAAAAATGTAATCCATACAAGGGAGTTGATGGAAAATGTTCTACTACACCAAATTGTAAACGATTTTATGCTACAAAGTATAAATATGTTGGAGGATTTTATGGAGCCACTAATGAACCACTGATGAGAATGGAATTGGTACGAAACGGACCCATTGCTGTTGGATTCGAGGTCTATGATGACTTTATGTCTTACAGCAGTGGTGTTTATCATCATGTAACCCAGACTCGCAGACTTACCAGCTCTAGATTTGGATTTAATCCATTTGAACTAACAAATCACGCAGTGTTGATTGTTGGATATGGAGAAACAAATCAAGGAGAAAAGTTTTGGATTGTAAAAAATAGCTGGGGGTCAGGCTGGGGTGAAAATGGTTATTTTAGAATTCGTAGAGGAAATGATGAATGTGGTATTGAAAGTCTTGGTGTTGCATCGGAGCCTATTCTCTAAATGTTTTAGTTGAATGACCTCTAATACGATTTCAAAACTTTTCACTCTATTTTGATAAATAAATATCACTTATAATGTTCCTTTTTCACAAAAATATTTAATTTTATAATAATTAAAAACTATGGGAAGCTATATATATATATGTATATATTAACGATTTTATTTTTATTGAAAATAAATTTCAACGATTTAACCGTCATCTTCAAATCGACAAAAAAATATAATTTTAATTTCTTTTAACATTAAGCAACTTCCAGCATTGAATGAAACGATAATTTGAAACAAAAAAACATTTTTGTGAGTCTAAGGTTCTCAGAAAGGAAACTGACATCAATATATTTATATAACAATCATTCTTAGGTTAGAGATCACAAATATTATTTTCATGATAATTTTGAGGAAAGTTTTGAAAACAAAAATGTAATGTAACTATGATAAAAGAATAATATTATAGTTGGAAAAACTCTAGTGAGGACATTCTTTCGTCTTTTGGCAAATACATCATTTTAAAGTTTATATATTATTAAGTCAGTGCAGATGAAACAAATTAGATTCCAAGAAAATGTAAGCGTCAATAACATTTAATTCAAGACAACAGATCACACGTTTCTAGATCCGTTCTCACCTGAGAATGTCCATTCAGATGATTCTTTTTCCTTTCGAAGCGTGAAGAAAGAGTGTCGTTCCATCTACAGTAATATTACTCATGAGAAATATTTCTGTATATTCTTTAAAAAGTGGATTTTCTTTTGTCAAATAAGGCATAGTCTGGAAGTTTTAGTTCTGTTTACTTAACCACTCATAAATTTTAATATTGTCAATAATATTGCATACGAGAATAACAGATGGATCAACCTCATAACATTATCATACTTCTGTTACACATAATACTTGCTTGTTTAGCCTACTCAGATTCGTTCTATTTGAAACTGAACGTAATCTGTCATGACTTGTTTTTCAGGAATCCAGGAATGAGAACTGATGTGCAGTAACCCCTGCATGCTCTTCTTTTACCTTAATCTTTTATAATTAGCATAAATCAACTTTCTTTTGAAAGTGAGATATTCAGGTAATCTACCAGGTTCAAGAGGTTATAGTGGTTAAGAGTTCAGTGTCACTATAATTTAATTTTTAAGGAATGAATTCTTTATACTGATACAAATCATCGATTTTGATGATTTTTCTGTCGATTTTATTGGAAATATTTTTCAATGCTCGGAATCGAACTTCTTCAAGAGGATGTCTTTATTTATTTAGAAAATCTGAAACGAATTTCGATTCTGAAGCCATACGAAATTGTCTTTAGGATTAAATTAAAGTATTTTAATCAATAAGTCTTTCAAAAAAAATTTATTTTAACAAAGAAATTAATTGTGATTACAAATTCAACTCTCACAAACACGCACACATATTTCTCTCCCTTTTCTTTTGTCTTTGGTAAGACACACACCTTCCCAGACACTATCACACCCTAACCCAATTCACACATACGATACTATTACACACACCAAATTCACCGACCCAAGACACACACCTTCCCAAACACTATCACACCCCAACCCAATTCACACATACGATACTATTACACACACCAAATTCACTGACCAAATTTGTCCATTCAAATGGACAATCAAAAATGTGAATTCTAATCATTGATCAAAATTTCAAAAAAAAACAATTCACAATGTCGGTTGAATGAGACGAGAAATAATTTACAAAGACTTGTAAATAAATTAAAGTCAACTTATGCCATCAAAAAACCATATGAACGTGATGGTTTTATTACAATAACTATAAATATAAAAACATATATACATATATATTTTCTTTAATTTTATTTAATTTACTTTATTTTATAATTATTTAATTTAACGCTTTTATTTAATTAATAATTTTATTTAATTACTTTATTCAATTTTTCTTATTTAATTATAATGTTTAGTTCAACTAAAGGGTCAAAGGCAATCACGACGCGATCATCTATAATGTTTTTAATTTTATACAATATTTTATATTCGTGTCCAAATATTATCTTAAACGTTTATGTGTTGATCAATTAATAAGATCTCACTTTTGATCACAGAATTTAAACATTATTTTGTGTATTATTATGTTAAACATTTTATTTTTATTTACTTGCTTATATATTTTTAAAACACTTAAGAGTAGTTAAAAGAAAATAAATGAACTCAATGATATAGATTTATTATCTAACACATAAAATATCAATCTTGTTAGAAATTCAGTAATGAAACAATAACAATTTACCCATCGAAATCATTCATCAGATTCAGATCAATCAATATATTCCTCTCCATGACCAGTAGTAATTGTGCGATACAGAAGTTGCCTTAGTCTTGCCTTTTGGTCTTGACCTTTAGTTTCAAAATCCAACAGTCTTTGTCTTTTGATTACTTTATCCTTATTGATCAAGGAAAGCGGTAAAGTTATTTTATTATATTCGTTTGGTCGGAGCGATGCTGGATTTTGTTCTACGCTGACAGCCTCTACTACAAAATCATTCGTAACATTAGATTTATGTATTTTTTCCAATTCAACTTGAGCTTGTTGGTACAACTGAGCCTTGCGTTTTCTCTGTACTCGGCATTTTCTTGTTCGACTGACGACTTTCAATAATTATTTCATGTCTTCTTTTGTTATTGACCCATGTATGGTCAAATTTGAAGATGATGATGCATTCTCATTTTCCTGAATTGACGTTTTTCCGATTTTATTTACTGCATCAATTATTATTTTCGGATTTTCCTGGAGAACTCAATCAATGATTTTCTTTCGATAGTTGTGGACATTTTGTTGTATTCTCGTTTCATCTAATTTCATTCGAAGTACTTTGGCTTGCTGTTGGACAGAGAGTAATTTATCAAATATATTTTTATGAGTAGCCAAGAGGACTAATGTCTTTTGAAGATCTTCATACTCTGTCGTTATTTGAGTAAGAATCACCTCCAAACCTTCACATTTCCTCTTTAATTCGTAATTTCCCTGAGGCAGTCTACTGTTTTCTTCTATTATTTTTTTCTCATTCATTTCTGAAGCAAAATAAAATAATGACGATGGGCAGACTTATCTATTGTTTCATGCAAAAAAAACACAAAAAAGAAGGAAACTGGAGAACTCAATTTTGCATTTTCATTCTCACTACCAGATTGTCAACAGTCTCGGCAGGCACTATAAATACCTACCGTTGTCTATCAACTGATCGGTGGTTATAATGAAAATGAATCTCCAGCTTCCACAATAAAAAAATTGAGGCTGATGGAGGCTGGGAAGTTCGACTTTGTACATCTAAACTTAATGAGATGTTTTATAGAGCGTTTCCTCCTTTCAACTGCCTGATCATCAACAGACTATAAACCCCTACCGTTGTCCGCCAACTGATCGGCGGTTCCTAAGTTTTCTGAAGCCCCATCCTCCATCGCCTCACAATAGACGAAACAAATAGTTTTACCTAAAAACAAAAACAAAAGGTTTATTATTCTTTCTATATATCTGTATATATTTTTCTCTCATAAAATTGAATATTTATACATAATGTAAGAAATCACCAACCAAAAAGAGGGACAGTGCACGAAATCAAATAAATGAACTTTCTAAAAATATAATTGAAGGATAATATTTAAAAAATATAATAGGTTCAACCTTGTAATCAAAGACTTTTGGTGTCCCTAAAACTTGATAATTAACAAGTACAAATAATCAGACAGCACTTGTGTGGGTGTCGATTAATTAAGTTTTTTCATTAATTAGTTTATTGTTAATTAAAATCAATTAAATCTAAAAATTGACTAATTTACCTAAAAAATCGACGCCCAATAAAATTATACAATCCCAAAAAATAAAACCATCTAAATGCAAATTTTTAAGGGATGTTGTAAAATTCTTAGGACATGTAGTAATTAGAGAAGGTATTCACATGAATTCAGATCAAATTAAAGCAACTGAAGGATTCCAGAGACCAAACTGCATGAAGAATTTGAGAAGTTTTCATGGAATCTGCAACTACTATAGGCGATTCATAAATGGTTTCTTCAAAAAGCCAGGACGTTAGAAGGGTTATGCGATCGAATAAAGATAAATTAGTATGGACGTACTCATGTGAACAAGCTTTTCACAAAATGAAGAAATCCCTCACAAAAGCCCTAATTTTAGCATTCTCGAACTTCAATAAAGAGTTTATTTGGGATAAGGATGCCAGTTTTGATAATATAAGAGCAGTATTACCACAAGTTGGCGAATCGGGAAGAGAACATGTAATTGCTTATTGCTCGCATTCAATGGGAGCTCATGAAAAATGATAATGTATAACTAAGAAAGAACTTTTGGCCATTTATTATTTCTGTCAACATTTCAATAATTATTTATAAGGGAAAAGATTTAAACTAAGGACAGACCATAAAGCCATCACTTTTATGTTACACACAAAAAAACCAATAACAGCCCAGTTCCAGACATGGATCAATTATCTCAGTAGTTTTGATATAGAGATGGTATACAGAAAAGGTGATGATCGCAGAGTGGCAGGTTAAGCATGATCACAGTTCTCCGTTTCTCGGAGTTAGTGGCGCGGTGTCGGAGGAATAAAAACAATACATCCAACCCGGATCCGGCGTCCAGTAGCGGTGACCACCGATATTCAGCCGTCATCCGCGCCGTTAGAAAGTTGATGATTTTTCTCAGGAGCGCTTCCGCGTGATGAAGCTTCCAAAACCTTTTCAACCTCGTCGTTTCTAATTTCCAATAAAAATTGCTTTTGCATGGAAGTAATTTTGGATAACGAAATCTCCAGAATTTACTCATAGCCATCGACAATACCATTTTCATTTTTGATTGCCAATCAGAATTTCTGGTCCTGATGAGGACCGATTCACGTTCTCTCAAATAATTAAATTCCAATGAAAAACCATTAATTCGCATAATTATTTATTTCTTTAAATTTTCTCTTTCAAAAAAATCAATCCATAATTCAATTTCAATACAATTAATTTTTTCTTATTATTAACCTAACGTCATACATTTAAACAACAGTAAAATTTTTCAAATCATCTCTTTATATATATACTAATATGGTATACTAATATACTAATACCATCCATCCATATATATATATATATATATATATATATATATATAACCAAAAAAACTGATTTCATTTCTTTTTTTACAATATACAGTCAAGTGCAAAAGTTTGTGAACGCTTGTTTCTATACTGCTTTTTGTTGTTGCACTGCATGTTTGTGTATTCCTTGTTAAGTATACATAAACCATTTAAATGATTAAATGCATATTTTATTTTTATTACTTTTCAAGTTATAAATTGTCATTATTTATATTAGAATCATGCTTGTACACGGCAAGGAGCTAACAACAAAACAGCGTGCAGCAGTTTTGGCATTGCAGAAGCACGGCGTTTCTTATCGACAAATAGCTACAACTCTTAATGTTTCTCTTGAAATTTTGTGTCAGACTGTTCATAGAAAAAGGAAGACTGGTTCCTTATGTTCAAGATCTCGATCTGGTCGTCCAAGGTAAACCAGTCAAAGAGACGACAGAAAAATTTTACAGGAGGCTAAAAAAACCCCTCATGTTACAGCATTAGGCTGTCCCAGCACTTGCAAACCGTCAACAAATGGTTAATCCGTCGCAATTTGTGTCTTATTATAATATTCTAATAAAATCTTTGTATTATGGTGTGCTTTTGTCAATATAATTGCAGTTGGGTCCAAAAGACAATTTAACAACCAGCGTTCACAAACTTTTGTACCTATTTGTATATATATACCTATTATTTTAACCTTCTTTTAACAAAAATAATAAAATTAGATTAGTCGAATAACAAATAATTTTACAAAGCGAAAAAACTCGATGATCAGATACAACTATACATAATTTAATAAAATTAATTCATTTTCGGTTCGATTGACTGCGCAACAGAAATATAAACTCGCATATTTTTTAAACACAATTTTCATGTCTTTCGAATCGAGAAATGAGCACATTTTCGATTTTCTAACGAGTATTTTTAGCAACTAAATCACTTACGATTTTCTTTCTTTTTTACTTTATCCGATTACGAATGTACCATTTTGCCGTCGCAATTTTCTTTATCTTCTAACGGCTCGTATGAGGACTGAATTCAGCTCTTCCACACCGGATTAAGCTGAATCTTAAAACAGGTGAATTACATGGAAATGTCTCGAAGCAAATGTGGCATATGTACCCAGTGTCAAATGCAACATGAAGTCGCAAAATCAGATAGACTTAAAACGAGATTATTAGCGGTTACGACAAGAAGCCAGACAAAAGAAGCACACAAAGAAGTGATACCCAAAGAGAAAAGAAGTGAATTAATCACACAGACACACAGGTTGTTATGTCATGCAGGAGGGGAAAAAGTTTACCATTTTTAAAGGATATATTTGATTAGGAAGAGGAACGCAAAACAATAAAAAAAGTAGTAAGAACTTGTAAAGAATGTCAACAAAGAAAAATGTCTTCATTAAAAATATCACTGGATTAAATCTGCTCCCACACAATCAAAATTTAAAATGTTTCATATCATCAGTTCGGACAACTACGGAAAGACAAAATTTAGGATTAATATCTTTAGTGTTGTGAATTGCTTACGCATAGATTGGATACTCTACGATGATTTCGTAAAAATTCAAATAAAATTAAAGAATTATCAGCTTACAAAAAGACCTATTCCGAGATACAACAAACACGATAGACGAAAACATAAAATATCCAGACGGAAAAGCACGACGAAATTTCAATATCGGAGATCAGGTGTGGGTAAAAAAATAGATAAGAAATAAAGATGCAGACAGATATGAGGGACCACACACTATCATATAAAAAATCATGTGAGGAGTTATAAACTTGAGGATAAAGAGAAAAAATAAATAGTAAGAAATGTGGAAAAGTTAAAAAAAATTAAAGAAAAGTGGAATGTTAGGAATTAAAAATGTTAGGAAAATATTTGAAATAAGATTAAATTAAATATGTGCAAATTAAAATTTATAGATAATTAAATAGGTAGAGTTTGAATAAAGAAATTACTAAAATTAAGATCTAATTTAATAGTTAATAATTATTAAAATTTTTTTAATTATAATTAAAATTTTTTTAGTTTTAAATATAATTTTTATCTGTGTAACGATTTTTGAAAATAAATAAAATTAAACGAAACGATTAAATATTTTAAAATGTAATCGTAATTTAAAATTGACTTATCAAATTAAAATAAAAAATCAAGTAGTATTATTATAAGTATCTTTATTTTTATCGGTTTAAGATTTATAAAACAAATTGTTTCTCAAAAAAATAAGTTTGTTTAAATATTAGATTTAAACATTTTTGTGTTGTATAAAAAAGTTTGAATGTCTGAAATAACTCTTAATAATAATTTCGAGGATGTTCCAAGAAATTCTAATAATAACTATGAATAAAATTAATGTTTTTAATAAATCCATGTTTTATTTTCTTTTTACTCAAAAATTATAAAGATCACCTAGATACACCAACAAATATATATTTTTGTTGTGAAGATCAATGAATAAAAAGAATAATAACTCTAAAAAAAATTTTTATTGTTTAAATTTATCTCACAATAGGATTTCAGATTTAGAACAGTAAAACAACTGTTATTTTTTAATAATTAATAAATACTCTATACATCTCACTTTTTTAAAGAAAATAATTGTCTTGCTTAGATTTCGTTTTAACAGTAAACTTATCAATTACCTAGATAAGCTAACAAATACAAAAATACCAATTTCCATCTGAGTGGATGAATCACCATTCTATGTTCACCATATTATCGTTTGTGGATAAAAATATATCCAAAATTGGTTCCTCTCTCTTCAGAAATTTTTATTTCATGAAAAAGGTTCACAAATTCTCCAACCGATTTGATTACCAATTAACATTGCACACACATAAACTAAACAACGAGAATCAAAAGTACATGATAAAGATGGATATTCTGTCGAAATATATTGCATTACTAAAATGATGTCTTTTAAAATGGCGGTTCTTAATTTATCAAAATAATTTTTCATTCTTCTTTAAATTATTAGTAACATTCAATTTTGTTAAAATTTTAAAACTTAAATAAACTATAAAAATAATTTAATTTAAATGCTAAATTAAATTTTTATTTTTCTGATAATAAGCGCAGAAAATTAACAATCTTAAAGTCAGTTCGAAAAGAAACCTAATTCTAGAAGGAATATTAAACTCCCGAAATTTTGATAATTTAATCTTCAGCATCTAATATAAAAAAAACAAAAAAATTCTCATGTCTGAAGCAATAGTTTTACAATAATTTTTTAATTTTTCACTGACAAATTTTGACTTTTCAAATGTACAAAAATTAGAAATAGATAAATCTGTGTTTAAATATTCACGATAATTTGCGCCAATTTAATTCCAATTTCAATTTATTTATTCCGAAAATTGTGTCTTATTGCTATTATTATGCATTATTTACTCATTTATGTTTAATAATTTCAATTCTTAAAAATTAAAATTTTAGGATGTTATAACATATATCAATACGATAACGACCAATACGTTTGCAGATTGGTTGAGATGTAATAATGATATTTATTATCTGTCGCAAGACGATTCATTTAATTCGAACACCGACGATAATTCCGTTCGTATTATTAGTCATATTTTGAAAGTAATATTTCCCACTTTCGGTTTTTCTCCGTATTGAATATCAAATTTGTCGAGAAAAATTTTTTTTCAGTAATTTTCCAAATTATTTTTTTTCAATAATTCTAATTTTGTAATATACCATTTTGCAATCAAATGTTACATTTATTATTTCAAACTCTAAAGTATTTATTATTTTGATTATTTATATAACAATAGAAATAAGAAAATTTAATATTATAATTAATTCAATATATTTTTAGATTTCAATACTTATGAGTGATATTATTAATATTCAAATCGCTTACAGTCGAAAGCGTTACATAAATATATCAAATGAAAAGATTTCATTAGACTTGTTTTCACAAATAACACATTGATTGTGAAAGTGGCATGGATGAT
>MQRK01246639.1:12736-23929 GCA_001938485.1 Girardia tigrina
TATATATATATATTATTTTTATTTTTGAGAACACGAGAAATTATTTGTACACTGTGAATTTTATGTGTTTCGTCATTATATTTTAGAATCTTTGATTATTCAGAATTTAAATGCTTTTGAGCGTCATAAAGTGAAATATTTTTCCTGATATTTTGACATTGATTGGGTATCTGACAGAGGAGGTTCAAATTTGACATAGGAAGTTTAAATATAGCTCACTCAATTGAAATCCCTCATGAAATCTTGAATGATATCGATTATTAGTTACATCAATATTAGAATTCATCGAAATAAAAATATTTATTATAAGAAAAGCATTAAAAATATAACACTTATAATACTTATAACAAACAATATTCGAACAAATTTCAATTATCATTTCACCCATTTCGATGTTTTAAATATTTTTGTAATTTCGTTAAATATTCTTAATCTTTTAATCTCCATTTTTTAATCTCCATAAAATTTAACTTATCATAAATAATATTCTTAAAATTAGATTTTTTTTATTTGTTAATAATTCAAGAAAATATTTATTTTACCTACTCTTTTATTTATGCAATTATTTTTTCAAAAATATTTACTCAAACTACTTTAAAATTTTAATTATTTCGTCTCAATCATAAATTTAAGAAATATTCAATCCGATCTACAATTAAAATATTCCTTTTTAAAACCTACACATTTTAAATTTTACAATTTAATAAGTCTCGGCGTGACTAAATGTGAATGCACGCTACTCCTCATTCTTGTATTGATGATTACGAGGAGAATATTGGCGAGACAAAGTACGGATTGTTGGACGTTTCAGAACTTTGATAAACCTATTCTGATAGAAAAAAGGATTTGCAATTTGACACAAATGCTTTAATAAAATTATCAAATTTATCATTTGAGATTATAATAAAGGAGGAATGGGCCAACCCGTGTCCATGACAATAATTATTGATAATTGAAAATTAATATCTTTTCCGTTAAACATAATACATAATTATTTCTCGGACCGCGTAGAATTCTAGAAATAAAGACGTAAAGTTATAAAAATTATTTTTAATAAAATGTATTTTCCATCTATAAACAGTATTTTAAAAGTCAAAAGAAGATATACAATTTCACATTTCATTCTTTAGAGCAACTGATGTGGTAAAATTGTCGACGGGAGAATTCTCGTTAAATTACGGTTAAAGACTGAATATTCCTCGGAGGATTCTTCTAAAATTTGGATGCTACGAGACAGATGTAAAACGATTCAATATTTTTTTCATATATATGTATATATATATTAAATATATTATACAAGGTGATCATAAAGTTACTACCGGGTTTTAAACTTCAATAACTTTTTTTGGCAAAACATTATGAAAAAATGGTTTTAAATAGCATAAAAGCATTTATTAAAATTTAATAATATTCAACAGAACAACCATCGACATCAATACAATGTTTAAGGCGTCCATGAAAAGACTTAATGGCATTTTGACACATTTCACCATATATTTTTGCCGCTTCTTGACAAATAAGATCTTTAAGTTGCTGAATTATTTCTGGTTTTCTCTTATACACTTCATTCTTCAAATACCCCCACACAAAAAAATCGAGTGTTGTCAAATCAGGTGACCTGGTCGGCCATACATATGGACCACATCGTCTCAGCCAACGTTGTGGAAATGCTTCATCTAGAAATTGTCACACGATCAGTGAATAATGGGCAGGTGCTCCATCTTGCTGGAACACAGCTTTCTGTTTGCATGTTCTTGATAACGATGTCATAAAGTAACTTTTTAACATATCCAAGTAAACCACCGCTGTTATGTTTCCTTCAATAGAAAAGGGCACATAAACACAAGTTGAAGACAACCCATCCAAACATTAACCTTTTCACTAGCCTGTGACTTCCGATATGTTTCGGTTGGGGTTTCAGTGTCCCAAATGCGACAGTTATGTCTGTTTACAATGCCGTTAAGATGGAAAGTTGACTCATCAGAGAATATCAGGTTACTAAGAAAATTTTCATCTGCATCTATCGATTGAATTAACGTTTCACACATAACACGTCTAAGAGTGCAATCGCCTTCATATAAAAGTTGCGTGGCTTGAATTATGTAGGGGAATATTTTAAAGTCGTTTCGTAATACTTTTTGAACAGTTCCATAATGCTTAAAACAATAACAACAATTAATATTCTTGCTTAAAATGTTCTACTATCTCATTTGTCTTTCCATCATCAATAGATGGTCTTCCAGATTTTGGGGCATTTAGAACGCTTCCTATTTCTTCAAACTTTTTGAAGATGCTTTTAATACTTTTTTTCGATTGGAATATTTTTCAATTTAAATCGTTGAAGTTCTCTTCTTACTAAAGTCACTGACTCATGCTTCGCAAATAACATTACAATTTTTTACACGCTGATTTACATCCATTTTGAATCTTACGCTTAAAACAATAACAACAATTAATTAATTTAAACAAAATGTACTTTTAATTAAATTTTAAAGAATAAGCTTCAGGCTACCTTTATAATTAAAAAGAAATACAATATAATTCAAAAGTTATTGCAGTTTAAAACCTGGTAGTTACTTTATGATCACCTTGTATATCAATATTATTTTGATAGTTAATAAAAATAAATAGAAATAAAAGTTTTCATTAAAATTAATGATACTTTAGTTATCAAAAATCTGCCATCAATGAATCTAATTTTAAAATAATATAATTAATAATATTTAATAATTCATAGATTAATAATTATACTTTTGAGAGAAAGAGAAAATGTATATTTCCGTTCGGCAGATTGAATTAAATTTCGGAGTAGTTGGACTTATTTCATCTTAGAAATTTAATAATTTTTGAAGAAATTCAATCTTTTTTATTTTAACAATCGATAATTACAACAAAACTCTTTTTAATGATGATTTATAGACAGGAATTTGAGTCACTTTTTATTGATCAAGGCTTTTATAATGTCTCTTCAAGGATTCTTTCAGAATTTGTTAATGACGATAGAAAACTTTAACTTTTTTGTTTGAGGATTTCCTAATTTTTTTTCTTTTTTTATTTATTAATTATAATTAATAAAATTAATATTAAAGAATAAAACTGGTATATGTATTAATTACAATTTCAATTTTAATTGAAGCAATCGAGATTGTTTAATGTCCAGAATACAGAAGCACAAAAGAGCAACAAAATGAAGTATTTTAATGATTTAGGCATTCCATTTTGTGTATAATAACTCAAAATATATACGAATAACTTTTCTATCTACCGCTGTAAGTTTGTCCAGTATATTGCAAGTTCATCATATCCTTTATTGAAGAAAGTGTGATTTTTCTTAACAAAATGGTCATTAACAAACTTTCAGATGGCATTAAAATCATTAAGAGTAAATCGAGATTCATCCTAATAATGTTAAAAATAAAATGAAATTAATTTAAATTTTATATCTCTTTTGACTTTTAAATGAAAATAAAATGAAATAAAAAAATAACAATTAAAAAATTCCGATTTGGAATTCGTGCATTGTACTTATCATTTTCTTATCACGCACGTCTCTTTGATGTGCATATACAAATAAAAGTCTGTTTCTGAACAAATATTTATTATATTATTATAATATTGAAAAACATCCTTTTTAGACCAAAGACAATTCGAATCAACATGTTTCTTTTATACTATCGTAAAAGACAATCTTTCACAATTATATATATATATATATATATATATATATATATATATATGATAAAAAATAATATAAAAAAATGAATGAAAAAGAAAATAGAAAAGAATAAATGAAATACATAAATTTTAATTCAAAATTTATTATTTGAATCTTGTTCATTTTTAAAGGAACAAAGAATTTTACAATTATTTCATCCGATGATTCATCGAGTCTTTTTTCATTAATTGCCGAGTAAAATCGTGCAATTAATTATTTTTAGGCCAGTGTGTGGCGATCGATATTTTGTGTTGGTTTGAGAGAAATTAAAATGGCTCGTTCTGATTGGTTAGCCAGTCAGAGAGGGCCTTAAATCAGACGAAAATTTATGTTTACAATTCAATTTTGAATTTTTTAATTTGTGATATTTTTCGGGCTGAACTGATCTGAAATAATTTCGAACGATTTAATTTTTATTTTGTGAAATTATTGAACTGAATTGGGAAATAACTGTCGAATTGAACTGTTTTGTGAAATAATATTCAAAATGAACCAATGCTTAATAATTGTAAAGTTCTTTTTGCTAGTCGAAATTGTTTGTCAACGCTGATTTTAATTTTGTTGAAAACAGGATTCATAATCTTTATGATTAAATTCATCATCCGAATAATGTTGAAAATAAAATGATCCTCGTAACAATTAAAAAACTCCGATTTGGAATTCGTGAATTGTACTTGTCATTTTCTTATTTCTGATATCAGAAATTTTCGATCACCAAAGTTGGAAGTTACGTTGGCACATAGGGAACAGAAATTCATTTTTTTCAGCAACCTCTAAATAAAAGTGAGCATGTGATACCCAATAAATGACAATAATTTGTAAATTTCATATGGTCAACCAACATATTAAAAATCCTGATGTACCGATTTACCTTTTTTTTAATTTTGTGATCCATTTTTATGTTATATCGAGAAATATGGCTTTATAAGATTTTATATCATAGTTTATAAAGATAAAAACCAGAATATTACATTACTTTGTTAATATTATTTACCCTAACGATGTTAAATGCTATCTTTAAATTTGCACTAAAAATATTTTTTTATTAATTAATTTAAAAAGAAGTGATGGAATAATCTTAATAAACTTATTGATTTAGGTAAAATAATCATTATCACCAACTTTATATAAAAAAGATATTGGGGTGTATAAAAGAGACGGATTACCCTAATCTTGGCCAACATTGCAGAAAAATTAATACTATAATAGAATTATGATTTTTGTCTCTGTGAAGTTCCCGATGATTAAAGTGATTCGTTTAAACAACGACGGAAAATTTGCCCCGAATCTCTATCAAAATCAATGTATACCCGGACAGATCAGAAATAATGATATTTCTATGTCGGGGCATTATGGAAAGAAAACCTCAAATCTGCATCAGAATATTCCTATATCGAGACAGTATGGAATCGCATCCGGGATTGCGACCGGATTTCCCCCGAATCCATATCAAAATTCATATGCTTCGGGGTACATCCGAAATAATAACTTAAATGTGTCGGGGCGCTACAGAAACCCAGCAATTCAAAATTCAATTGACTCTGGTAACGACGTGAGTAACTATCAATTATATCTCTTGGTAAAGAAAATCATAAACATAGAAAACAAATTGAATTTAATAAATAAAAATAATCATGTAAATATTAATAATAATGCATCTAGTTAACAAAAAATTCGCCAAATCTGGTGAAACAACTTAACCCTAGTTTATAAATAAATAGTATTTAAATAAATAATTAAGTAAAAATAAATAATTAAATAAAATTTAAAAAGAAAAATAATAAAAACAATAAATTAAAATTAAAAAATTATCAACATTAAAAATAAAATTAATTTATTAACATTTAAACAATCAGAAAGTATTTTTCTGCCTTTGTAAATATATGGTAGTCATATTGTGCGTCGTTCATAAAATGTTTTGAATTGTCTGAATGTTTATTATTTAAAATTCAAGTGAATATTGAAATTTTGTTCATTTGTAATTTTTCTAACAATCAGTTATTATATTTTGTGTGTTAAAAAAGAACAAAGAAAAATTATTTAGAATAAAAGAAATGAATTATAAAATAATTAAATCATTGCATTTGTTTAATTGATTTAATTTAGTACGTGACTGTCACAATTTTGATTTTTGCTAAATAAATCATGCATTTGGAATAATATTTGTGTTTACTTTTATTTGCTTAAGTGGTACGTGACCAAGCTCACGAAAATTGATGAGAAACAAATGTCATTTTAATCGATATTATTAAATGGAAAAAGATTTGATTGATTTTGTTTTGTTCAATGCCTCAAAATTTATTAAACAATCTCGACAGAAAAATTAAAACGGATTTTATGATTTATGAAAAATGATCCGCAAAAATTCTTTTACTAGAGAATATATTGCCGCCAAAAGAGAAATAATATATTTTGTACCTAACTAGTTTGGTAGAATTTAAATTGCTAGAGAGATATGCTTCTAGAGTTTTAGTTTCCCGATATCTGTGACATTCCAGTTACATTCAACAGAATATTTTCTATCAATACAAATATTTCAAAACAAAGATTGATTCCAGCGAATTATAAAATACAAATGAAAGTTGTCTTTCTGTTGTCAATCTTTAAGATTTCTGTCAAAATTTATTTACAACAAAATCATCTAGCTTTGAAATAAATTATGATGTATTCGACTCAGATGATTACTGTAATATTCAAGAGTTTTAGAATCTTTTTCAAACGCAGAAGTTCTATAAACTCGATTATTAACAACATCAATATGAGGTTTACAACATTTATTAATATTACAAGCGCATTCACTATTCGACATCTCTCTTGATCAATATTTTTTCTGTCTTCAAACTAATTAAATTCAATAAATGAAAATCTGTTAATAGCAATTATTAATTATAAAGAATCTACTTGGTTAAAATTAAATCTAAACATTTTTTTAAAAAAAGAACATATTAAATTAATATATTAAAATTTTTATTACATTAAAAATAAATAATACATGCAATAATTATTTAAAAATCTTTTTACTTTAAAATTAAATTAAATTATTTTTAATTAGTATGAATCAATGAAAATATCAATCATCCATCTGTGTAGGAGAGGCACAATCCGAATCAACATTCTACATGCACAATATCAACACATAATTCAAAACATTCCTCACATCGATAACATTTCAAAAATATTAAAAAAGGACTGTAAAATTTTGCCAATCGATATTTTTGACATAGGATTTTAAAAATAAAAAAGAAAAATAATAAAAAGGACACGAATGTGGACTGCCGAAATTCGGATTCCCCTACACAAATATGAAAATTTAAATCTAAAACTATAAATAGAACAATAATGATTTTTATTTGTTAAGTAACAGCCATCGGATCAAGCTGGGACGGCCGAAACCCCTTGTTCTTGCAGAGAGTCACCGGCGGAAGAGTGGCCATCTGCTTCGACGTCAACCTGAAATCCCGCATATTGAGAGCTCATCGGTCGATGGGTTGCTTCGGATTCGTTCTGCGGCTGGTTCGCGCCAGTTCCCCGTCTTGCATCGCTAACTGTGGAGCGATGGGTACTGCTCGAAATCATGATCAGTCTGCTCGATTCAGTCACGCAGCATCTGTTAATCCCGTCGGTGGGGTAATGTGTACCATCAGAACACCGCGGGTCGAAACGTAGTGGTATTGAGCTCAATCGGATCGATTCAACCCGTCGTTGAATAGAATAATTTGGCGGATTCCGCATTTTAATGATGAAAAATCAGTGACAGAGACAGAACAAATAAGAGAAATGCACAATAAATATTATTTTTTATTTTTCTTGTTCTCACAATATTACAGCGATTGAAAGATTTTCAATTTCACCATCTTTTATTTATTACAGTTAATCAAAAAAATTGTTTATTAGTTTTTTCTCTATTTTTTTGGTTGATTTTTCTAAGTTAGTTTTTGATGTTCTTTTGAGCACCACAATTTGCTTAGTTTTTTTTAAAAAAATATTTTCAAAAGTAAATAATCTTATAAAAAATTATTTCTTTTAAAAATGCTTTTAATATTCCAACACAAAATCGAATGATACTTAAATAAATCAAACGAAAATAACGATTTTCTTCTTCAAAAACAAAATAAATTATAATAATAATAAAATTTGTTTAATTGAAAATAAAATCTTAATTTTAAATTTTATTTTTTTTCAAATTTGTTTAATAATTAATTTGATAAAGTCTTTCGTTTTACTTCAATTGATAATGTAATTGTGGAAGAATATTTGTTTAATTACTCTTTCATTTTCTCTACTTTTAAATAAATTAAGTCTAAAATATATCACTTCCTTGCAAATGTTTATATTTTTTACGTCCATGAAAATAGTTTTTATAAAAAATAATATTTTTTTCTTATTTATAAAATTTTACAAACAAATTATATTATATACAAAATTAAAAATATTTTCACCATAGTAGATTCAACCGTGAATATATATATATATATATATATATATATATATATGTACCAGGTGTACAAGTATGGAATTCGGATTTTACTTTTAAAAGATACACGTTAAAAACAAAAGAACTATCAAAAAAGCTTTATTCAAAATATGCTCCATTACTAATTATACATTTTCCGTGATGCAGAATTAATTTGGTTTAATTTTAATTTAAGAAAATTGTCAAATATATATTTTTACTTTATTCACCAAATAGGTCGAAGTGATTGCGTAAAAACTGCAATTGGCTTATCTCTCTATTTTTAATACCATTTTCAACTTTTGAAAGAGGTTTGAAAGAAGATTTGGGTCTCTTTGTCTTGTGGTCGCATTTGCCTTGACAGCTCAAACATACTTATAAACATTTTCAGGAATAAATGGGGTAGTTCTCAAAAGTATGCCTCCGGCCACCATTGGATAAGAAATTCTTGATGAAACTTCATTTAGATAATTCCTGAAAATATTATCGAAAATACATCTTGAGCTACACGAAGAAGCCTCTGATGCGTTTTTAAGTTGGACTTTGAACTTCATCATTGGTTCATTTTGAGCTTCAGTGTAATAATTATATTCAGCGTAATTAAGTATCAGCTCATCAGTATTTTTCATTATAGAGGCAGTAAATTTGCACAATGTATACGGATATGTTTTGACAAATTCTAACTCAAAATTAATTGTGCCCTCTAATTTTCCCCATCTTTTTCTCAAATTTTGGATATCTCGCCAGTGAAATTCTTCCTTTTTTTGTCATGAACCATTCATGACGCCATTTTTGCTCATCTTTGTAGGAACTAAAGCGCTGGTCAGCAAGTGCGTAATTCAACAATGCAAACAAATGGTAACTGAAGGAGCCAAGTCTGGTGAATAAGTCGCATGAGGTAGAATGTCCGGAATGAGTGTTTACAAGAAGTCGCAAACCAGTTTTACCGTATTTTATGGAGCGTTGTAATGAGAAAAACTTAACTTGTGTTCCCTTTTTTGGTATTCAGGTCTTTTTGAAGTAGCAAACGGTTTAAACTGATAAATTGTTGTTGGTAACGTATAGTATTTACCGTTAACCAGGTTTTAATAATGCTTATGCAATGGTTTTGTAATTTGAATCATGAAAATACTTTCAACAAAGTTGAAGAGGATGGTGTTTGCACATTGATTTTAGGATCAAAGGATTTGATCAACAATACTTCACACATAACCCACTCCCAGTAATTATCAAATTGTGAACCCAAAAGCTTAAAATAACTTACATCAACTAAACTATTCAAACAGATATTCTTATGTTGAGCAAAATTGCTATCATTTTCCCTGTGATTATATTCCTGAATCCGTTTACAGCGATAACGACGAACAAACATCTTCCTCTTCAACTTTATTGAAAGTATTTTCGTGATTTAAATTACACAATCATTCCATAAACATTGCTTTGATATATAAACGTGAGTATATCATTGTTAATTTTAGTCTGATGATTACGGTTGATCCATCGATATCAATCACAATAAATTCTGACGAACGTTTTTTGTTTTTTTAAAAATTTCATATATTATGCATGTGAGTGAGAATAGTTATGTAATAATAAATATTGTATATTATTAACAAAAGTAATTAAGAATAAGTATGTAATAATTATTGTGTGCTTGCTGATGAAATTGATTATGTAACATCAGAAATGATGCTACAAAAAATGATTTAATTGAATGTATGTTGGATGTATGTTGAATGTATGTTGATAATATGTGTGTTTTTGAGAGTTTAAACACATGAAAAGGCTTTTAAAATAAGAGTCATGATAACATCACTATTTTCCCCATTAAATACTTAAGATTGATGTTATTATGCTATAATTAATAAATCTTGCAACCGGAATTAGCTCTTTTATTTTAAATGAATAACAATGAAATTTTTAAAAATTTCTTTTTGCAAATTTGTACATTTATATATTAAAATCTTTAAGGTAATTCAATTTTTTTTAAATTGTTTTAAAAAGGTATCAAATAACAAGTAAAGAAAATATGAAGATGAAACCAGAATGAGAAGTAGATTATGCATTTATCGATCGAAACGAAAAACCACTGTGCTTTATTTGCTGTCAATCACTTATTCAATATAAAGCAAGTAATCTAAAACCACACCATGATCAAAACCATGCTTACATTATTACCAAATACCCGCATAATTCTAATTTAAATTAGATTTTTTGAAGTCTATGCTACTTACTAAGAAATATTTAATCTTGCATTTTTAAACGAAAATAATTATGTGATCAAAGCTGACTGTGCAATATTGTGGAATATTAGCTCGAGCTAAATATTCATGTACAGAGGGCGATTTTATGAAAAAGAATATTCAGGAAGTTAGAAGTATTTTAGATCCCACAAATAGCAAACTATTTCAGTTAATTTCGCAAATTCCAATTTCCCGTCATACAACTGAGTGATGTATTACTGAAATCAGTACATATTGCCTAGAGCAGTTGATCAGAAATGTAAAAGTAGTTAAGCATACAGTGTCGAATCTACGGATATCCAAGATATTCCACTTATTTCATACTTATACTTATTTCATATTTCAAATGTTAAAATCAAGGAAGAATTGATAGATTTAGTACCGCTAAAAGATACCACTCTCGGGATTAATTTATACCGTCAACCCTCTGTAATTTGCAAATTTCCGGGATTGGAAAAAGTGGTAAATTATAAATGTATTGGATATGTCATATATATATATATACAGTAGATACCGCTTAAAGAGAATATTTTTGGGACTTGAAAAAATGTTCTCTATAACCGATATTTCTCTTTAACAGATACTTTTTATAAGGATAATTTTTAAAAAAATATCAAAAAAAAACTTTACTAATCAACACATTTATTTTGTAAAAATAAACTCAGTTATTTTTCGCAAAGTTTATTTTTCAAAAAGTTCTCTTTAACCGATTTTATTCTCTTTAAGCTAGTCCTCTATAAGCGAAATCTACTATATATATATATATATATATATATATATAT
>MQRK01246642.1:11677-23711 GCA_001938485.1 Girardia tigrina
GTACGTACAGATTTTTAAAGTGCTAAAATCGAGGCATTAAAATTAAGTAGGTCATTGACCTTAAATGCGTCATAAACATATTTTTAATCACGTTTTAGCATGACAACTTTCATACCAACCATACAGCATTTGCGGGAAGCATTACTGTTTTGCTTTAATCTAAAGAAAAAAAGCTGCAGACAGTTTTCGGCTTCTTGAAGAAACTTATGGTCAACATCCACCAACTCAACAGACTTACGAGAACTGGTATAAACGTTTCAAAAGTGGAGATTTCGACACAAGTGACAAAGAGCGTTCCGGTCAACCAAAAAGATTCGAAGATGAAGATTTGGAATCATTACTGAAGGAAGATTCTACTAAAACAGAGAAAGAGCTTGCAAAACAGTTAAATGTTACTCAAGCAGCCATAAGTAAACGTCTACATGCTATGAAAATGATTCAAAAAGAAGGAAAGTGGATACCACATGAATTGAATCAAGCCAACATTGAAAGTCGATTACTGATATTCAATTCATTGCTTACAAGACAACGAAGATGGTCATTTTTGCATAATATTGTGACTGGAGATTTATTATGTTAACTCTAAACGCAAGAAATCTGGGTTCATCCTGGCGAACCGTCCACGTCAACAGCACAAAGAAACATTCATGGAGGCAAGGTTATGTTGTGCATTTGGTGAGATCAGTGATTTTGACAATGCTCGGCCACATGTCGCAAAACAAGTAAAAAACACGTTGGAAGCACTTAAATGGGAAATTCTACCGCATGCTGCCTATTCACCAGATTGTGCCCCATCAGATTATCATCTGTTCTGATCAATGCAAAGCGCTCTTCGAGACCAGCACTTCAGAAACCATGAACATATAAAAACATGGCTGGAACAATGAATCGCATCAAAAGACCAAAACGTTTTTTTCGATGGAATTCATAATTTGCCTGAAAGATTGTCGAAAGTCATAATTAAAGATGGAAAATATTTTAATTTGAATAAAACTTATTATGTCATATAAATAAACTTGTCTGTTCTGCAAAAATCCAAAAAACTAAGTTATACACATAATATATATGTATATATATATATATATATATATATAGATATATATATATATATATATATATATATATATATATATATAGTAAAATATTATTCAGAATTTATATTCGATGATGAGCTTTGATTTTATGTTTTTATTGGGTCAATTTTGTACCTTTTTAAAAATTCTTTTCCTTTTCTTTTATTAAATTATTTATTTAAACAAATAATTACACTCAGTTTTTGTTTGTTTCATTAGAGATTTATTTATTTATCTGACGTTCTTGGGATAATTTATCAAAGTTAAATAAACAAACAAAAGAATTTTAAATTAAGAAAAAAATAAATTAAATTTAATTTCTGAATTAAAATTTTTTAAAAATCAGAAAAGAAAATTTAAAAATTGATAAAAAATCACAAAAATTGTTTATAACGAAAATTAACTGACTGCCAGGAAAGACAACGGAGAACATAATTAATGTTGACATAATAAATCAACAAGCCAGAATAAAAAATAAAGGATTTTTACAATGAATTTTAAAGGGGATAAAATATTTCCAGAAACGACATTTTACAAGACAATAAATGATACTGTCAATACAATCTTTTAGATTCCAAGTAATTGTACTAATTTATTCAGCCTAAACAGGGCCGGATTAAGCTCAATTGAGGCCAATAGGCAGTCAAACTTTAGAGGCCTCACAATTTATTTAGATAAAAAATCATTTGGTCAAAACGAGAATCGCTTAACCACAAAAAATATCATTTCTGGCTCTGGTTATTACGCTAGAGGCTAGAGCCCGAAATGGCATTCTTTAATGTTTAGCAATTCTTGTTTAAGTCTCAGTCAACTTCGGTGGAAGAGTTGATGTCACTGCGTGACTCATAGTTAGTTATACTGCTTATCCAACGACATGGTTCACAAATTCACGCTATGATGAGTAAGTTAATTTTTAGTGCGCTGATCGAAATTTAAATTTAAAAAAATTATTTGGAATTGAAATCAAATTTAAAATTAATACTTAGCATAATACTTACATATTTTAAATATGAATTTGAAAATATTCTTTATAATTAATTTGAATTAAAATATTATTTTAGCAGAAATATGAGCTGATCAAAACAGATCTGATCAAGTAGTTTTTGTGAGGATTTCTGATGTCTCTTTTAAATTATTGAATTTTTGATGCAGTCCTGCAGAAGTAGTATTTGAGAAAAAAATAGATAAGAAACAATGGTACGAAGACAAGAAAACGAACCGAGAGGAAATATGACAAGAAATAAAATAAAAGAACAATCCAGAAGAAAAAGGGACTCGAAGAATATTCAAGGTTGGTAATATCTTCTGGGTTAAAAAGGAGATAAGAACAAAAGGTGAAGATAGATTCGAGGGACCATTCGAAATAATAGAGCAAATTCACGAAAGAAATTATAGGCTAAAAGATAAAAATGGCAAACAGAGCTTCTGTGGCATGACCATCATTATTTGTATCATACATGTATTTGTATCATTTATGATGATGAATACGTCGAAATAAATTAATTTTTAACCCATTAAGAACCAGATTTATTTTTTGAAAAATTTTAACATCTACCTACAGATTTCTAACAAAAACCATTAAAAGTAAGTTATTTAGACAACGGAAGCAAAATATTAATAAAAAATATTTTTGCAATAACCATTTGAGGATCGTGGGAGTTATAATGGAAATAAAACTAAACAAATTGAGATACCCAAATGGGTTAACAATAAATATTTTTTAAATAATGTTGAACTGTTTATTTAAATCGTCGACTATTATTTTTAAACTCATTTATGAAAATTATAATTTTTATCATTTTGAAAATTTTATTTAATGTTTTTTTAATAAAAATAAAATATTTTTGAAAAAATTAATTTTTATTATTCAGTTATTACTCGTGCAGGTACAATAATAAAAATAAAAATCTTATATCTGCAAAATTAATTATTACTTGTATATGAATTTAAGCATGCGATGATTTCGCGGTTTCAATAATCGTTTGGTAATGCAGCCGACTTTTTTTATTTATATTAAATATTTTCCGCTTATAACATTTTGTATAACTTATATTAATGTTTCGTTAAAATCGTAAAATATTAATCATATATAAAAACATATATGGAACCATAAAATATACAAAGAAAATAACAAAGTAGTTTTTTAAAAAGTGATACTTTTGTCAAAATAGGCGATAAATGAAAGTTGATGAAGAATATCATTCCTATCTCAATGAAAGATGAAAAACCAGATTTTATATCCTTTTATAATTTGCATAGTTTTGTTGGAAAAACTCCGTTATAAATTGAATTTCATTAACAAATATAGAATATATGGTTTCTTTTGACAATTTATGTAACGAATAATTTTTCCCTTACCCAAACACTGGCTTTCATTTTCATGCAGTTCACTCAACAACCGTCTAAATATTAGAGATTTTGGAGCAATATATTTTTAGTTCAAAAAGACAAATCTCTTATAGAACCATTTCCAAATTTCATTTATTCAAATTAACAATCATATTAATTTCAGTATAATTGTAAAAGAGCTGACTCGGACAGATGTTTCAATCAGCTCTTTTAACAAATGATATAAATAAATAAAAATATAACCTAAACTTAAATTTAACAAACTATATTAAAGATAATACAAATTGTGATTGGTACAGCAATTGTTGTTTTGAAAATTTTTGTTGCCATGCTTTTGATTGATTAAGGGTTGTTGCTATCAAAAGAATTTCAAAATTCCAAAGAATTCAACCGCCAAAATGAATTATTATTAAATGTTTTGATTGGTGACCAGACACAACCGCACACGACAAAATCCCACACGAAAAAAGCACACATAGATAAAACAACACATGGAAAAAACCACACACGAATAAAATGACACAGAATAAAAATATTAAATAATTAATTTAAACTTTTTTTATGTTAAGCCGAATTGGTGTAATTGTCGAACTCGGCAATTTTTAAAAAAAATTGTATTTAAAATGAAAAAATATCGATTTAATATGAAAAAATATCGATTCAATATGAAAAAAATCAATTTAATATGAAAAATGCTTTTGAAATACAAACGTTTGCAATTCAGCTTGCCACCAAGGAAGAAGTTTTAATAACTATGAATAAAAACTTTACATTTAGAGTCTATTTTTTATAATAAATTTAGATTTTTTTCACATTTAATTTATTTTTTCATATTAAATTGATATTTTTTCATATTAAATTCATATTTCATTTTAAATTGAGAAATTTTCATATTAAAATGAAAATTTTTCATATGGTTAGTGAATTCGGATATTACACAAAGTCGGCATAACATATTTGTATTATTGAGTCTTGTGAACGCAAGTTTAATATTCTGAAAATATAATTTGATTAAAGCTTCTTTTATATAATTATTGAAACGCATGTCAATTAAATTTATATACCAGATTAACTTGCTATCCACAAACTGTTTTCGACTTATTTCAGAGGAAACTTTGAACTTTGGATGTGATAGAAACAACTTTGGCACAACTTATCGTACTACCTTTTAAGAAGAGTATTTGTAGAAGATGTTCAATAATGATATAAAAGAAGCTTTAATTAAATGATATTTTCTCTCTCTCTCTCTCTATATATATATATATATATATATACAAATATTTATTATATATATTTTATTATATATATTTTTTTTATTATATATATATATATATATATATATAATTTATTTAATTTATATATATATATATAATTTATATAATTTATATATAATTTATTTTAATTAATTTATCGAAGTATATATAATTTATATTATTTTTATGGTGAGTTAGTTAATTTTCATTTTTACAGATCTAAATTAAAATAATTGAAAAACTTTGAATATAATTTATAAAACAAATTATTTTTAAAATATAATTTGTAAATTTTAAATTAAAAAAAGAATTCTAAATATAAATTGTAATAGAATTTCCAATAATTAAGAATTATTAAAAATATAATTATTTTACAAAATAAACTGTTTTAAGTTTTAAAATATTTTTTTAAATAATATAGATCGGCGAAATGATTGTCAAAAATTAGAGAAAAGGTAGAAACTTTGTTCGAATTTTGTTTATAATAAAATTATCATTGGGCTTATGAGGAGTTTTTTAATTATCTGTCGCTGACAAATTTAATTTAAAAATCTTTGAAAAATATTTTTATTTAAAATATTAAAGCAATTTGTGTAACATAATTCAAGTATATTAGATTTTTAAGCAAATATTATTTGATAAAAGAGATCATATTACAATCAAAATAAAGATTAATTTTCATTATATATGTTTGTAATAAAAACATGTTTTTTTTTAATTTTAAAGTAATTTGATAATAAAAAAAATATTATAAAAGAAATCGAATTATATATCAATTTTGAAATTTGTGTTTTTTGAAAATTTGATCAGAATTTTAAAATTAAAATAAATTTCGGCGAATCGATTATTAAAAAAGAATCTGTAAATTTATTTGTAATCTAAATTATTAATTTATGCTAATAAAATGAATCTGACTTCGAATATCAAAAAGAATATCAACGTAACTCGACTATTGATTTACAGCTACCGTCACTGATATGGAATATTGTAGAAAATATTGGGGAAGTTTTTCTGGATAAAGAGCGGGGAAACTCTATTTTCTGCCTCCCAACATTACATTTAAACATGATAAATATCTCATTGTGCTGAAAAAGGAACATCCAACTGTCATACATCGATTAAACGGCACATTCTTTCTGCAGAATAATGCTCCATGTCATAATGCAAAATGACTTATGACTTGACTACGTGAGCGAGACTGTGGGCTGTTGGACTGACCGACACAAAGTCCTGACCTTAACCCAATAGAAAATTTGTGGAACATTATGAAAAGAAGAGTGGCTATCAAACATCCCTCTAATGTGGATCATCTAAAAGAGATTATTTAGCAAGTTTGGAACGAAATACTCTCACCAGACCAATGTTTCAAATTGGCCGCCAACATGCCTCGAAGAATTCAAGAGGTGTTGAAGAACAAAGGAGGGCATCCAAAGTATTAAATGTAGAAAGGATTACTTAAAACATGCTTTATTTTCAATATACATTAATAAATTTTGTGATTTAAGCTTTTCTTTATCAATGGAAACGCAAAATTTGCGCCTTGTCAATTTTTTTAACAATATTCCATATTAGTTACGGAAGATGTAACTAACGATTATAAAATTTGAATAGAAAATTTTGAAATATGATAATATTATTAATTATAATTTATACTTAAATTGAAATATTAATAGAAAAAATCATTTATCAAAATAATAAGAAATTAAAATGAAGAAAAAATTTTTTTTTCAATTTTATCTAAGATTTCTTTTTTTTTCGAGAGAGAGAGAGAGAAAGAGATGATAAAAACTGATTTCAAGAAGTAAATTCAAGACCTAACAAAATATATATTTTTTTCTATTATAAATTTGAGTAATTATTTTTTTCATAATTGAACTTAGATTGTGACATTGATAGACACTGATAAAATTCTTCAGTGTGATTAAAGAAATTTTCCTCCCAAGCAGCTGACTAATAAAAGAGGTATTGGAGGTAATTTGTTTACTGTCGATAACACTTCTGTGACATTAATTTGGAGACTTCTATAATGACGGACTTGTGTTGTCGTTCTTTTTGAATTCTGCAAGAAATTTGAATTTAGATTTATGCAAAAATAAATTTATTTAATTTTCTTCTTTTTCTTTTTTTCTGTAAATATTTGTCTGTTGACTGCTTGAAAATTTACATTAATTTTTTTTGCTGTTTTGATTTCGTTAATGGAATTTATTTTGTTTTTTGAAAATAGATTTTCTTGTTTTTTTAGTTTGGTTCAAAAGAAAAGAGATTATGAAATTAAATGAGAAAGGATAGTCTGGATTTGTTTTTTGGGAAGGTAACAAAGAGAGGGATTGGGAAATAAATTTAAGGAAAATTATTTAATTATTAAAAATTGATTCAGTTGAAAACTGATTTTCATCTATCAAGATGTATTTCTTTTATATTTTTATCGTTTAATGTTCGAAATTTAAATTCCTTTGTATTATATTTATATTTGAAATTTAAAATCCCTCCCTTGTTAAATCAAATTCAAATCGAAATTCATCTTCATTCAAATGACAATCCCCGATTCTTTCCATTCATTTCCATTTTATTGCTATTGCTTCGTATTTATAAAATTGAAATGTCAGATTTAAAAAGAAACTTAAATTAAAAAGGAAACTTAAATTTATTAAATAAATAAGAATTAAAAATTAAATAAATTAAAAAATAATAATGAAACTTTAAATTTCAATGTTTCTATTAAATGAACAGTTTTTGCCGAACAAAGAAATTATTTATCAATTATTTCGTCATGGCCAATGGAGAGAGAGACACACATTGGGCCAGTATGTGTGTTTGTGACAAGAGTTGGTGTGTTGAAGAATGGAGAGAAAGTCTCGTTTGAATTGTTTGAACTCGATCCGATTGGCTAGATAATTAGAGTGAGTAGTTGAAGAAAGAAGTGATTTAAAAATAACTTATTATTTTTATTACGTTGTGAATTCCATTTTTTTCTCCTTTCAAATTTATTCACAATGTCACGTTTTGAGTTATATTTCGCTTAGTTCTATTTTTCATATGATTTCGAGAATGGTTTTGATTTCGCTATTTGCGTTTGTTTGCTGTGACTGACTATTATGAGCACCAATTTGACTTTTCATATTTTTATTTACACAACAATTTTGGATTGTCCTTAAGACAATCTTTGTCAAAGCTTTCGTACAATTGCATTCTAAACTAAATAGATTAATAAATTAATTCTTATTATTTTTTAGCAAACGGATAAATAAATTATTTATTAATATATTTACTCAAAACTTATTGGATAACAATTAAAATGATTATTAATAATTTAAAAAATATTAATTTGATTTATTTATTAAAAATTGTAAATAAAATTAATTAACTTATTTAAAATTTTGCAATTATTTTAAATTAAAAATAAATTTAAACATTACATATTTTTAGATTATAAGAATCAAAATATTAATCCTCCATCTGGGTAGGAGAGACACAATTCCAAATCAACACACAACATTCAAACACACAACATCAAACATTCAAAATATTCCTCAGAGTGACGAAGCAATTATTTGATTTGATTTTGACTTGTTTGCTATAATTTTGACAAAAAAGATCATTTGCTTAAAATAAATTTAATTACTAAAATATTTGAACTTTTTTTATTGTTTTGATTATGATTTCAAAAAAAATTGTTTGAACAATCTTTATTCATAGAGGGCCCAGCACAATGAGTCCCAGCTCCTACTGCGCACCTTTGTCTACACCATCCTAGGGGCCAGCTGGAGATCAAGCTGAACAATTATGGATCAATTTTTAAAGTAATCTAGCAAAATAATATTTCTGAAGAATTTTAACCCTTTGGGGAAGGGTGAAATTTGTTTAATGAAAGACGAAATTCAACGGTGATCACGAATTTAAAATCAAAATTTCCCTAACTATTTATAAGATTCCTATTATTTTATTTACTTCAATTGCTATTCAAAAAGATAAATTCACAATAAAAAGTTTAAATGTATTGTATCCTTCAAAAATTTGAATTCATCTGGAAAAATTGTCATTTTAGAATTTATCGCTTCAATTATCGTACTCAGACCGCTTTATATAATGTATTTATTTGGAATTACAAAATCAATTATTAATACAAAATAACGAAAAGTCAATCCAGCCGTTTTACATCAATATTTTGGTATTTTGATTTGATGATGACCCCACGAATTTTGGGAATTCTTGCAACTTATGAAGTTTTTCTGTTCGCAATCATTGCCAAGCTTGCTTTAGACATTCCCATAAGTGAGATTCACTAGTTTTACGCAGTTTCCGTAACTCTCTGTCCAGAAAATTTTAAAAATAAAAATTTATTTTTAAAAAATTATTTGAATATTAGTAATCAGCAAAATGATTATAATAATTAGTGTAACCAGAAATATTTGAGAAATTTTTCCGATTTATTTTAATTTTAATTTGTATGACATTTCATCTATAATATACAAATCTCAGCGGTGTTCAGATGAAACTTGGAATTATTTAAAGATCATTTTGATAAAGGTTGAATTTTGTACAAGAAGTACCCAAGAGCTGTAGACAATGTCTTTCATCTGAAAAAATCACTTTATAACTCATTTTATTCTGTAATAAAAAATTATGCTTGGATTAATATAAACTGTACAGAGGCTGTTGCTTCATGAACTGACTTCATGAAAATGTTGACAAATAGTTCAAACTTCGATCAGATATAAAGATATTTGTCTCAAATTTGACATTACTAGTCCTCATTTGAATCGCTAGAAAAATAAGTTTATTGAGAGACTGGAAGTGAAAAAAAACCTTCCCAAACGTCTAATTAACTAGTGTCTCACCTTGCAAAGTAACTTTCCAATATGAAGAGTTAATGAAAAGTTCAAGTCATACTCAAAACAGCTTTTAGTCACGAACTACAGAAGCTATTTAATCCTTGTCATTTGGTGATTGACAAAAACAAGGATTCTTTTATTGATGGAGGATGTTTGTTCAGATATACAATTCTACTTTTGCAGTTTATCTAATCAATCCTAAAAATTTCCGAATATACAAAATAATAATTATCTAAACATTATTTTATATTTTTTGATGTTAATTATGAAAGCAAAAGTTTCTTATTTTAAGAAAATAAATTTTAAAAAGTACTTACTACATTTTGTCGAAAAAATATATTTGTAAATTAATCTGAATTTTTTCAAGAAAAATATAAATTTATTTCTTATAGATATTTTAAACAATTATTAATAAAAAATATATAATTAAGTGCTCACGTAATTGCAATTTATTATTCTTTGTAATTAATAATCTGTTTAATTAACACAATTATTTAACACAATTGATTAATTTCTTTTTTTGTTATTTTTGTTTTATATTCGTTATTAAAAGTAGGAACAAAATATAACGAAAAGAAATATCTTTATTTCTAGGAGAAGAATTTCATTAATTTCGAGAGAACATATTTCAATTAATCATTATTTAATTGAAAAGCTCTTAAGTGAAACAGAAGCCTTTTATGGTATAATTGATTTGATATTGTTGAGGGGTCTTAACTCCTTTTTCGGGAAGGGAAATTCGAGATAATGAATACAATTATTTAATTTAATATAATAAATTGGGATAACTGTTTTTAAAAATTACGAAGATTTATGGAAATTTTTATTAATTTCCTAAAACTTAACACTTAAATAATTTATTGACTCAATAAAATTAGTTTTTTATAAAAATAAATATATAAATAATGAATATTTACAAAAAACTTTTTTATCAATTAAAAATAATCTTTTACAGTGGTTTTCAGAAATATTTGTTCTCAACAGTAATTATTTTGCCTCCAACCATTAATAAATAATTAATTCATAAAATCAATTTAAAAGAATTAGTTGAAAATGCTTTACAATTTTATTAAATATTATTATTGGGGTCCCAAAAGTACATGTGATAGAATACCGGGAATTTGTGTTGTTAGATTCGGACATATTTGAGAAACATTTCCAGACAAATGTATTTTCCGAGGAATATTATTTTCTATTCCTAAACATTTATAGATAAATATAAAATGAATACTTTCAAATTTTCTTATAATCGACAAAAAACGGATTTTAAATCTTAGTTAATCAAGATTGAAAGTTTTCACGTAATTAATTTCTAATTAGGACTTTCAAGACACTTTCAAAATAGTAGGGATCAAATAGCAGGGTCAAATCCTTTTTTATTAGTCTGGCATATTTCTGAATTATAAAATTTTGGTGGACATCTTAAACTCAAATATGAAAAATAAATAAGTATGAAAATAATAAATAAATAAAATATAAATATAATGAAATTATATTTCCCAGTGAACATCTCTAATTCTTGATCTTTTACTAATGGACTGTAAATACATTTTAATTATTTCAAAAACATTTTCGTTAAGATTAATGTACGAAGAATTTGGCTAAAGAAACAAGAAATCGACGTTAACCTTGGATAAACGTTAAATGACCTCTCTCCTACAAGGAAATAACTAAAACTTATCATCAATAACGGATTTCTTTAAAGATCCTTTTTTAAGTTCATCATCTAAGTTTATTAAGCTCCCTTTTCTTGTCAAAAAATATTTTTAACGAAAGTAAATTTTGTATATCAGTTGATTTTTACTTTTTCGAAGAACAGAGAAGGAAATAATTAAGCAGCTATAAAAAAGACCAATATTTTTAAGTGGATTGGAAAATTTGCTTTTAATCACAGAAGTGATTTTGGACCGCTAGAGAAGTGCAAGACATACGGGAAATATTTATGATAATTTCTTAAGAGTTTTCGATTAATTTTACGTAATATATTACACAATAATCCATTTTACATGTATCAAAAGTAAAAAAGCTAAAAACCAGTGATCTGAAAAGGACGGTAAAATCGTCAAAATATATTATCACAAAAATATTTTGAAATGGCGAATCTTTTGTTTTGTAGAAAGAAATGTAAAAGTAATTTTGAAATTTAAATATTTTAAATTATATGTTTTATTTTTGGATAATAATGATATAGAGGTGCGTATGAAGCGTTATTTATTAGGTCATACAATCATAAAATTAAGTGATACTAAATACGGATTAAATATTATGAAAAACTCTGTTACTTAATGTTAAATATATAAATTATTATGCATGTAATAAGAAAATCAGAGATTACCAAAAATGTTTATACATATTTATCTGTACTTTTATTCATTATATGTTTTTCGCGATGATGACGGTTGGCCCGTCAAAACTAACGGATAACATGAAATAGTAGGACACCTACTATTTTAATAGTAGGTGGAAAAAAAATTGAAAAGGCGCCCAATATTGGTTTACACCTACTATTTGGTGCTTTTGTTTTGAA
>MQRK01246642.1:31248-46304 GCA_001938485.1 Girardia tigrina
AAAGTTAAACAATTTAATAAATTAAATATTATATTTATCATAAGTTATTATTTTTTTATTATTAAGGTCAGATATTATATTTATTATAAGTTATTAAGGTCGGTCTAAACCTACCTTCAGAGCCGACCGAGGCCTGCAGTGCAACGCATCCATAAAATAGTATAAAAATAAGAGCTTTTGAGAACCCTTTTAGTAGAAAATTCTTAAAAGTTTTTAAGGTAAGGTTGTTAACAGATAGTAGNAGAAAATTCTTAAAAGTTTTTAAGGTCTTAGCCAATTCGCCGACAAGAAGGAGGTTGCTGATTTTATTATAGAAGAAGAATTCCAATCATTTCAATTGTTGTTCATTGGAGGAGACTATCGATTACTATCAATCAGAAGACTTTCAATTATAATATATCGAAGAAGACTGAAGAAAACTTACAATCATTTTATTGTCGAAAACCATCGGTTATATTATCGACTTTAGTAAAGGAGTTTGAGAAAAATTCTAATTCATCGAAGAAGATTTGTTGATTATAACAAGAAGAATTACTCAAGGAAGAAATTGAGAAATTGTTGATAATCAAAATTGTCTATTGAGGAGATTAATTTTCACACAGGGTGAGATTCTTGGAAATTGATTATAAGTTTTAATTATTAAATTTTAATATTTTAAAATCAATAATTAATTATTATATATTATTATTTAAATTCTTAAATTAATAATCCTTATTATTATTAACTCATCTATTCGTGGTCTGCAGTCGATGTACTGTGACCACCACTAAAATCTCACATTACACACTAAGGACATTTGAGTTTCATTGTAAAATCCTATTGTAATTATTGTATATTAAATAAATTTATTTGAAAAACATTTTCTCGTGTTGTCATTTAGTTATTGAATCTTATAGTCTAATTTAATCATTTATAAATTTTAGTGGAAGGTTTAATTTATCTAAATTATATCTTCCCTTTCTGATATATTTCTACGGAGGTTGAAGGTATTGTCAAACCCCCATCGAGACGTATCAGACCCTTGAATCCGGTCGATTTGAATATTTTCTTGTGAGAATTTGATGGCCTGATTTGTTGACGTGGGTTTGATCGGAATTTTGGCCATCTCCTGGTTGTTTCTATCTGAGGACTGTTGACTTAGTGATTGATGATTGAAGGTTGACTGTGAGAATTGTCTGCTTGCTGGTTCTGTGAATTTTTGTGATGAAAGATTGGTATAAATTCATCCGAATTTCTGCACTTGATCAGACTTTTTATTGAATAAATTTTAAAAAAAAGTTTTTGTTTTGAACCTAGGTAATTTTTTAGAGTCTATTTCTTTTTTTTTGAAGTTGATGGAGGTTGGGGAACATCTTCAAGGCTGTCGATCTGTCGACAGATAACGGTAGGGGCTTGTAGTTCCTACCGAGACTATACGATCAGGTAGGGAATATGAACATGTTTTCAGGTAATTTGATTGTTGGGAGCGTTCATAAAATATAAAAATTTTGAATCTTATCAAATTATTAAATAAACAATTACATTCCGTAAAATATTGTTATAAATATGTTAAAATAAGATTTTCAGAAATTATTTTGGAAAATGTAATTGAGAAACAGGTAAATTTAAATGTACCATAAAATTGAAAAATTAATAAAAGACGCAACAAAATCTTTGTGACAAAATTTTAATTCACTATAATTTTTTTATTAAAAAAAATATAGAATTTTAATTTGTAAAAAATATACTAACCATATTTTTATTTATATCTATTTTTATTTATAATGGTTGTGTAAAAAGAAAGTGCAAATGTTCCTCAAAAATATTTGTTTAAAAAATTCAAAGTGTTATATAAATAAATTTTTGTGCTCATTTGATCAAGAACCCAATATTGATGACTGCCGATCTGTTAATAGATTAATGGCAGGTGATATAGTGCCTGTAGAGACTATTGACGATCTGGAAGTTTGAGAAAGTCCTTGCCAAGTTTCATTTCTAGAAGAGAATTCGTTTCTCTCAGCCTCCATCAATTATTTTTTTGTTTCATTTATTTTTTCTATTTTTTAATCAACGCATCGTCCTTATTCAGCATGAATAGAAAATATAACGAAAGCAAAGAGCAACAATTTGTTTGACAAGAAACCGCGTGATTTTTTCCAAAATGGGATACGCAGCCTCCCTGGACGTTGGGTGAGATGTATTGAGCACAATGGCGACTACTTTTTGCATTTACATGACTTGGACGATTGATAAAATATTTTGTATTTTATTGTATTTTGGTGTTTATTTGGTGTTTTTTTTGCGACAAACTTATGAGACAACCCTATATATTATACTATTATTATTATAAAAACCGTTGAATTTATCCTCTCGTCTTTAGCGCACAATGGGACGATGATCGAGAAACATTGTAAACAGCGCCACCAAAACACCCATTGAATTAAGAGCTTTTGCGTACGAAAAATTTAAATTGCACATACGAAATTGTTGTTTCATTTGAAATCGACTGATTTTCTTCGCAGCAAGAACAAATTGGAGAAAACTTTGACCGAGGGGTATTTTATTATTGTGTAATTATTATTACATTTGACACAATAATAAATAAATTAAATGAATATTTATAAGGTGAAACCATTTTTTATATGAATTTTATAATGTTTTTATCAAAAATTTTATCAAAGGTAATATAATTTAGATGAAAACCTCAATGCATGATTATGTATATTGAGGTATATTTAAATATCTTTATGATTCATCATTATTTAGTTAGATTTCTGAAACTACAAAGGTGTTTTGTGAGGTCACAAAGGGAAACGAAGAAAGAGATACAGTTGATGTCACTGAATATCTGTATCACTGACTTTGGACATAAGCATCAATAGATCTTTCAAGCAAACAATTAAGTGATGAGTGAATCAACTGGATCAGTACAAGCAGCAGGAGGCACAAAAGGAAAATTAACAGGAATTAGTATTGAACTGGTGTATGAAGGGCTAAGCATTAAGAAAGGGGTCATTGTACAGTCGTTTAAAGAAACAATAACTTCAAAATGCCTAGTGGAAATGAAAATAAACTTATCTATGAAGACACTGACAATTCATATATTAATGATGTTGTAAATGCAATTCAAACAAGTTTGCTTTTGGCAACAGTAAATCGAAAACAAAAGTTCCATGACTATTAAGATCAATTAAATGCCTTTTGTTTATTAAAAAAGTTAAATATATTGTCTTTTAAAAATTATTTTACACTCTAAAATATGAAAATAAGTATATATTGTTTGTTGCGTTTATATCGTTTTATAAATTCGAACGAGAATTCATAATTATCAAAATTTTATTAAGTAAATTATATATAAATTAAAACCAATTTTCATCTCTTTTTCTTTAAAAACTTTTGTCATTTGAATTTTCTTTTCTTCTTTTTTCTGAAAAAAAATTTCATTAGTTTTTTAATCCTTTTTTTCTTTTTAAAAATTTTAATATTATATCAATTATTTTTTAATTAAATTATTTTACTTCAAAATAAGTTATTATATTAAATTAAATACTTTCGAAAGTGTTTATATTTATTTTATCTCTTATTTCTTTTATTAAACATTTATTTAACTTTTTGGATTTTTGTATTATTCATTTTTAATGTTTTAACAAAAATCAATAAATTAACATATTTCCATTCGTGTGGTTTTAAATTAAATTCTTTTTTAATTTTGATATACAATTTTAAATATGTGGAATTAACATGTTTTGATTTTTGTAATTTTAAATTGCCTTTTTCTTATAAACTTTGTTTATAGTTTTTGGATTTATGAATTTAGTTTGTTTTTAATTTTTAAAACTTGAATTTTGTAAATAAATCATTGGACGACATGAAATTATAACAAACTCCTAATATATGTAAACAATGACACCTGTTAAAATTCACTCTTTATTCACTGACAAAACAAACAAAGGAACAAAAAGTGATTTTTAACAGATATATAGTGTTATGTACTAAATTGTACTAAATTAACTAATATTTGTTTAGACGAATTTAGCAATTTAATAAAAAAAACAACAGTCAATAAAAAGTAACTTTTAATCACAAACGATAGAACAATATGTACGAAATCTACTGTTAATAAGATAGTTACTTTCGACACTAGTGTTCTCGCTGCAGAAGACGGGTCGGAATTGAATTACGATAATACTGGAATGACCGGTTAATATTTTGCTTTGAAATCGGAATTAAGGAATAGGATTCTGTTACCGAAACTATCGTCAAATAGATTTTGTGAAAGATGAATGGGTAATTCTTCTATTGGATTGATAGATGCAAAGTAGAAGGGATTTCTGCTCTTTTAATAATTTTCCGTAATTATAACGTCGGTAAGTAATTACTTGGTTTATTTAATTTTTTTATTGATTTATTTTTGTTAATCAATAATATAAATTTCGCCTTGGAATTTATATTATTGTCATAAATAATGTAATTTTTATAATATAAATAATATAATTCCTTCGCTCTTTCTTGTAATTTCTTGACTTCCTTCTTCTTTCAGATAAAATAAACTCAAAAAAGTGAATAAAATAAAATAATAAAAATACAAATAATAAAATAAAATAAATTTTATCGGTACATAATCAAGCACTATTACATAACAGAAAGGCATTTGAAAATTTAAAAGTATTGCATTAGATAAGATTGAATGTTTTTTTATCACAAATGAAGAGGAAAATGCAAATTACATAAAGACAAAAGGTTGTTAAGCTCATACTCAAAAACACAAATACCTTTGCAAGAGATAAGAAAAATAAGATTGCCTTTTGTCATGAGTGTAAGAAATCTGTGAGGTTATTACAATACCGACCGAAGAGGTAAGGGAACAGTATTTTTAAAACGTATATATGGAAATGTAAACCAAATTAAAGTTTACAGTCAGTTACTATAATTTTCAAACCATAATATTGAACTTTACTTCGATAAATATTTTACAAACTTTTTTTTCTTTTAGATAAGAATGAAGTAATGATACTTTGTTTTGAACTTCGTTAAAGATTGTCCGTCTAGTGTTAATATAAAATAAGTTTTTCTATTTACTTTCCTTACATTTTATTCAATATTGTCTTTCATGAATTAAAAAATTTTCCAATATTGTAAATGAACGAGAAGTCATATGAATATACAATATCGTAATCCCAATGAAAACTGAATAAGTTCTTTACATTTTATGAAAATTAAAACTTAAGACGAAAACCTATGACTTTCAAAACGTAATTTTAATTAATAAAATAACGTAAGAATGTTTCAAATATAAATATCATATAAACCAAAACAATTTTTTACAAATTTAAAAATAACTTAATTATCAGTTATAAAATTAATTTAAATTAATAATGTTATCATATTTAATTAAATTATTTAATAAAATTATGAAAACATTTGACATTGTATCAAACCTTTTATATTGTCCTAATTGCCATTTGAGAACAAATTTCACTAAAATTCAACAAAATTAACATTTAAATTTGGAAATTTGATTAAATAAACGTAATTATTTATTGGAAATTTTGTTGATTAAACTTGACAAAAGATTCTTTCCAAAGACGTGTAATAATAACCACTTCTTAGAAATTTGTCTCTAAAATAATTTTATTCATTAATTTTTCTTTACATATTTTAATGACGAAAAGGTCTTTTGGGATCCCAATTAAAAATTAAAGATAATACAACTTTATTTTATTTTTTATTGATCATTTTTTTAAAGTTATCGCTTTTTATCTATTTATTAAATAATAAATTACTTCGAGTATTCATGCTTTTGTACGTAACTTTTACGTGATGCAAATATATTAGGTCGTCAAGTATGAAATTTGTAGAAATAAAATCAAAGCTTATTGATAATTTACCAATACAAATATTTATATCATTCATCAAAGTATGTACCCATATTATCGACATACCCTTGCCATTTGAGCGGCGGTTTGTTGAGTTTTTGTCATTGTCTAAAGCATGTATGTCATTTTGCATTGTCATGGAGCAAGTTGGGTGCCAACCTGTTTACCTAATGTGGCTTTTTTTTCTTTGCGTTTCTGCATCATATCTACTAGTTGGTTGCAGTAGACATGTGCTGAGATTGAAAAACCAGGTTTCATGAAGGCATAATGGATTACACATGCGGCTGACTACCAAACACTCACTGTGAGCTTATTTTGATGAATGTTGTGCTTTAAACTGTGTTTTGCTACTTCATTTGTGTCCACCAGGCTTGCTGAACGTTTGAGATTATCATATTGGATCGACTTTCATCACAAGTGACTATTCGATTCAAAAACTGATCACATTTATAATGAGAAAGCATTATCATGTAAACATCAAAACGTCTTTTGTTTCTTCTTTTCATTCAACACAAGTGGGATTATTATTCTTTTTTTCACTTTTTAAAATTTGACTAAATGATTCAATAAAGTTACAGCAAACTTTAGCCATAAATGGTGAGCAATTTGAGATTGATAAAATTCTACGGTTATCTTAAATTCGTCATAGTCTATCTGCGTTCTTGGGCGACCCCATGACTCATTATTAAGGTTATAATTCCCTTTTATAAATTTTCTGAAGCAATTTGATCTACTGCGTAGCAGCATTGTACATGACCACACTATTGCTGTTTCGCATGGTTTATGATGACGAGGTTCCACTTAGGAACTCGCAGTTCAAATTTCTGCCCTTTCCATTTTTTGCAATACTAATTACTATAACAAGTTATCAGGATTTTATTTAATTTTTATTGATGTCTTCAATAGCCAAGATACGTAGCAATCAAAGAAAAAACTGAGGAACAAAATGTTAAGTCATTGTCAAAACTGTAATACTTGACTATCTAAAAATTTTTTAACCGAAAAGATTGTAAAGTAAAATATTAATAATCACTTCTTTTCAATACTCTTCGATGAAAACTTATTAATTTGTGAGAATGTTCAAGATTTACACAAACTTTATTTTATATTCTTCAATATTCTTTTAAATAAACATACTCTATCAGTAAATAAGATCTGATCATTTGTTGTTTCAACGTTTTAATTTCGTACATTATGATTTGTATCATGATTAATTTCTAATGGAAAATGCAAAAACACGATTTTATAATGAGATAATTTATTAATTAAAATCATTCCTCTTATTAACTATTTAATATAATAAAACTCACGAAAATTAAACATAGATATTTGATTTTTCATCCAATTATTTCATAATTTTATTTATTTGTAATATTATAAATTATTCTTAAATTAAAAATATATTTTTTAATATATTGAAGAAACAAAGTTTCCTGTCACTTGATGAGAAGATTTTAGATAAGAAATAACAGCTACGCTAATAAGTCTCGCTCAATGTAAATAAAGCTAAAGTACGTGTAACTGCTGCATATTCTGAAGCTGACAATGAGCAAAATTGAAGCAGAATTACAAAAATCAGAGCCAAAAGGAACGGAAACACTTCTTGTGCGGTTTCGAAGAGTAATTACTAGGAGCAAAACTTGTAATGCAAGAGTCTTGTAGATCCCTTAGAGACTAATCTCATCCATAAGAAATTCAGTGGCAGACGTTTCATTGGTAATCTCCTTCCCCAATGCTATCATAAGGCTTTCCATAGTATCGAGAGTAGTCAAAGATTCGACTATCACAGATTGCTTCCGTAAGGTTGGCTTTGATATTCAGGACAAGGAGCTTGATAATACACATTTGGATGATAAAATCAATGGATCCAATGAACCTGCAGATTACGTCAATATTGACTCGCAGCTCCAATGCCATGAAGAGAATATGACTTATGAATACTGCAAAGCGAAATTGATAGGGAATTACTCTGAAATCAGAAACCTCTCCTAATTTACGAGTCTGAACGCTTTACTGTTCAGAATTGTAAACCAGACCTCAGTCTCATAGTGCAGGAACTCATAGTGAGCATAATGAAAATTCTGGACTATGTTGTACTACCATAGGATATACGAACGTTTTCAAACCGTCAGTGTAATATTTGATAGCATTTACTGTGATTGTGTTGTAATGTTGATAAAAGAATAAAAGACTTTTTTATTTATTATTATTTTTGCATTTATAATTTTATGAGTTGATGTGGACATCTAGAATAAATAAAATATTCGTTAAGATATGTTATATTATTATTGTTTGAACCCAGGTTAACACAGCATTTCGCTTAACGTGACTACAGGTTCTATAATCCATGGGGCCACGTTATTTGGGTTTCATGGGATTTTAACTTCAAACGTAAAACCGCTTGATTTAATTAATTTGACAATTAAATTGATAATTTTATTTCAAATTTTTTTTGCATTTATCATAATCCGACTGAATGTAAAATAAAGTTTAAATTATATAGAAAATATATAAATAAATAAAATATTACATTTATAAATATTCTCGTCTGTTACATTTCAAATTGATTAATCTTTTCTAAAAGAAAATTACTTAATTTCTAATTAAAATAATGATAAAGTATAGCAATTAATATTGCATCCCATTTATTGTTTTTTTTTAATTTATTCAAATAATTATGGATATTTAGAATTATTTTGCTTTCCTTTAAAATTTGTCTTTGGATTATCTTTTTCCATTAACAATTAGAGTCTCTCACCAAAATCGCAGACTCATTAATCAATTTAATAAACATTTTAGGGAAATAATATTTCTGAAATTCCATTTAATTCGTTGAAGAAGAAAAAAATTAAAATATAATTTTATAAATTGGTATTTAAATAATTCTTAATAAGTTTTGTTTACTGAAAAAAAATCAAATGAAATTTTAAAAATTAATGAATAAAAATAGTTTTATTATAAGTAATAAATTATTTTAATAAAAAATTGTTTTAATAAAAAATATTTTTTATGTTTAATAAAAAAATAATTTTTTCATTTAAAAAAATATAAAAAAATACTTTTTTGAAATACTTTAAGATATTTTCCATATAAGATTTAAATTAAAATAATTGTTTATATTTTTCTAAAGATAAAAGTTCAGTTTATTCAAAACTTTGTGGGAATTTCTTTTATGTTTATTTAATTAGAGAAAAATTTTAAGCCAAAAATGTTCATTTAAATTGAAATTATCATTTAAATAGTTTAAATGGATATTTTGATATATAAAGAAAATATAAAAAAGAAATAAATGAATTATTTGAACTCTTTCGTCCAATAAGGTCGCTATTGTGGCTATTAACAACATCACAATTTGAATGCAAACATTTATTTACAACACAAACAGATTCTTCTCAACAATTTTCAGAGGTCATCTTTTTTTAATTGATATATTTTTTGTTTATGTATTTAAATCTAAAAAATCAATGAATGGGAAATTTTGTAATATTAATTTTTAATTTCTTGAATTTTATTGGATAAAAATGCATTACGTAATTTTTTAAATAAACATTAATTTTTAAAATATATTAAATTTAATAAGTTAAAATCGTTGACTGAAAATATTATTAAAATTCATAATTATAAAATTTTAAATAATTAGTACTTAAAATTAATATCATTAGATCTAAATAATTAATCAATAATATATCAATCCCATCTGAGTAGGAGTCACCAATCTAAACAGCATACAAACAACAAACTTACAACATTCCAAATTATCCCTCACAGTGGCATTGCACTATTCTCCATTTCTGCTTAAATTCTAATGAGTAGTATAAGTTCCTTAGTTAAAATAACTATATAATGCGGGATTAATAAACCTTTGGAACTCGTGTAACAAATGAAAGACCATTTTAAATTGTCCAGCCTCAATTGGACTAAGGGTGTTGTGGGTATTGACAAACAGCGCTAGACCGCTGTTTACCGTCTTACGAATCGAAAGGTTTGAGCATCTATTTTATGAAAATGCTTCTGATTTATTTTTTTTATAAATTAATATTAGGTTGAGGAATAAGTTCCCGCTGTGTTTTGAATTTTTAATCAATTTAATATTTAAATCAAATTTTTTGATGTAATGTTATATGTTATTTGAAAGCTAATGTTTTGCTCTAAAAAATGGTGTATTTTGTTTTTTTATTCAGATTAATTTTTGTCGATTTTTAGACCATTGAAATGGAGTGTCAAGTCGATAAAAATGAGCATTTCTGACACCATCTATTGTTTGCGTATAATCGAGGCGCCAAAGCCGCAGACGCTGCCCTAGAGCTTTGTGCTGTATACGGAGAAGGTGCTATAGCTGATAGAACCGCTCGTGATTGATTCGCAAAATTTCAAATTGACAATTTTGACCTCAATGGTGCACCTCGTTCAGGACGACCAAATGAATTCGATGAAGAGCGTTTGAACAAACTTTTGCATGAAGGCGCACGTCAAACCACTCGAAAATTGGCGGAACAAATGGATTGGGATCAAAAAATTGTCGTGAACCACCTGAAATCAATGGGAAAAGTTCAAAAAATGGGAGCTTGGGTCCCAAATCTTTTCACTGAAAACAACAAAAACTAGCGATCCACAATTTCGGCGAGTTTGCTTGCCCGTCATCGCTCTACTCACGGTCATAAGCAACAATTTCTTTATCGAATTGTAACGGGTGATGAAAAATGGTGCCTGTACGTCAACATGAAACAGCGTTAAGAATGACATAGCCGAGAAGAACGAACGACACCGCGAGCAAAACAAGGATCTTCATCCACGAAAGACAATGCTATGCGTTTTGTGGGGTTGGGAAGGGATTATTCATTATGAAGTGCTTCCTCGAAACCAAACAGTGAACGCAGAACTTTATGTTCAACAGCTGCATAGACTCAACACCGCTATAAGACAAAAACATCCGCATCGACAACATGGCGTTATTTTGCAACACGACAATGCACGTCCTCATATTGCCAGAATGACAAAAGAAGCCATTCAAACGCTTGGTTGGGAAGTGTTACCGCACCCTCCGTATTCATCTGACTTGGCTCCATCTGGTTTTCATCTTTTCCGTTCGCTTTCTAAGGCTTTGTGTGGTGTTTCGTCCAACAATGATGGAGAACTGCAAATTTGGTTGGCTGAATTCTTTGAGTCAAGACCGGGCGATTTCTACCAAAGAGGCATTGAAAAAGTCGTTGAACGTTCGGACGAAGTCGTGAACAATGGCGGAGATTATATTTGTGATTAATTTGTAGTAACATTTTTGTTAAAAAATAAAATTTTAATTTTTCAAAAAACGGCGGGAACTTATTCCTCAACCCAATAAGAATTTCGAAGGAATATTTATATTTTTTATATATAATGACATGAAATTGTATTTATTACATTTTGTCAAGTTTGTAATCGATTTCGTCAATAAATAAATAAAATTAAATATATATTTTAGATGAATAAAAAGACATAATTATTTTTATTAATACACCATTTCACTTTTAAATTAAAAAATTCAATTTACTAATTTTTGTATCCACTTTTAAATTAAAAATATCAACAATTTAATTAACATTTATTTTACAAATGAAATTTAGAAAAAACATTTACTTTTATATGCACCGAATCACCCATAATGTCCGGCCTCTCAATGCATCGAACATAAAAAGTCGATGAATGCCTATAATATGGCTCAAGATTTAATTCTCTTGTCTCGCTAATCGTAGTTTCTATTGCTCCTAAAAGGTGTTCACTCCGTTGTGGAGTTGTTAGGTCGGGTTGCTGGACCAGCATGTCAGTTTTCTTTTTAATAATACTTTTTATTTTATTAAAAAATGCCTCAATGGGATTGAGGAATGGACTGTAATGTGACAAAAATGTTATTAAATTTCTTATGGCCTCCTCTTTTGCCTTGGATTTCATTGTTTTTTTTTATATCTTCATACAAAACCATTGACAGTGTTAAAATTGATCCCTATTTGTGAGGTTAGATATATCCAATCTTGATTTTATTCAAAGGCCCTAATTAGACTTTCTTTATCCTGCAATGACGTTGTATTGTATCTTTTAATTAAAATGTTCATGTTATCAATTTAAAAGTTCATATAGAAATTGGGAAATTGATTTTTTTAATTTAAAAGTTTATTCTTTTAATTGAAATGTTATATGGTGTAATTCTTTCATAATTATATTTATTATCACTTTAAGAAATTTGGAATTAATTTTCTTTTTATGTTAATAAACTTATTTTCACGCTTATAACCCGCGGGAAATGTGTGATTTTATCTGCGCCGTACGCCACTCACAGGGTATAAAATGGACAGGATATACTAAAAATATATTAAACGATATCAACTAACATTTCACGATGATAACCAATGGATAATGTGTTATTTTACCTGCCAAAAATGTCCCTAGAGAGGAAAGAATTGTGCGGGTTATATGCGTGAAAATATTGTATAAAAAGAATACAAATGAAGACCACAGATAAATCTTTTTCTAAATAAGAATAATTCAAAGATTATAATCTTCATAGTTTAATGTTCCTGGAACTATAATTCCCTTCATTATAAAAATTTCCATTGAGACAGATGATAAAAAAGAAATTAATTGGTGGATCCATGAAGACCATTCTATCATATTCCAAGTGCTTAAAAATAATATATTGATAATGCGTTCTTAATCACTACAAAAGTTAATCAAAGTTTTTCACTCTTCCTTTAAAATAACAAACTCAATCCCTACTTGAAAAAAGGATAAAAAATCATTGAGACTAGAAGATTAGATATGATATAATTATTACATTTGCTAAGTAGTATTAAAAAGAATGTGAATATCTATTTATCTATCTATGAATGAAGTGGCTTTTCCAGTTAAAGACATATAAGACTTACGGCAAACCACTCAATGATACCGAAGATCAAGAAATATCTCAAAGTTTGATACGATTTTGTTAGGTTAATAAAAACAATAACAATTCAAAGTAGACTCTATTTATTTCCAAATATTTATATAAAATTTTTTATTTTGTTTAGGTCAGTAAAAGGCAATCTTTTTTTCTTTCGCGATAAATTGGTTAAGGTAATAGATGGCCACAACACACGTTGTAACACAAATATTTTTTGACGCTGAGATACGCTACAGTGAGTGTCCGTTAGAATTACTATTGAAGAAGCGTATTGTATCAGTGACTGAGGCTTACTTTAACGTTTGTACGAGATGAGACGTATTTTTGACCTCGATGATGTTGAAATTATGATGAACAGTGAAAATTTTAATTTGCTTTAAAAATAAAAAATTTCGTTTATTCTACATTATGATTAATGTGTTTTTAAGAATAATTTTTTAATTAATCAAAAGTTAAAAAGTACCAGGATTTTAAAATATATTACAAAAGTTTTCGCGGTAAAAGAAAAGAAAATTTGGCAGCGCACCAGTTGCCTGATACTGATTTAAGTAAATAACTTTAATTAAAATTTAAAAATGGATGATAAATTTAATAGATATAAATTTAATTGTCACGGCTGTCAAAACTCGTACATCGGAGAGTAGGGATCACCTGTGCAAGCCCGGCAGACATACTTCCACGTAATGTCCCTGGGAAACTAGAATGGGTTCGACTCCGTCTCTAGGTTAAAGTGTCTGAAAGCAAGCTGATATCTACGTGACATATTATTGTAGTACCAGTGGGCTTGCAATCTATTTACAAGTCTCTAGCATTAAATCGGAGTGTCAGGCTGTAGGGAGTAGTGACCTTCCAGTCGTGTGGCTAAATGCATCGCATAGACTCCTGGCTTTTAATCAGGATAGTGGTGTTCTGAAACCGGTTCACCGGCGGAACTTAGGCATGTAAATCCCCGCATGGGGGAGTGTCTTTTAAAGCCATAAGCGTCTCAGACCTCATAGAAAGCATCAGGCTTAATACCTCAATAATAGAATCAGTATTATGAGGATGTGAGAATCACGTCGGAGAGACAAATCGTCACCTCAAAACTCGGATTAGCAAGCACTCGCAAATGAGTCGATCGAGTAAGGTTCTTGATCATTGGTTATGTTGTAAGGATAGAACCTCATCATTTCAAAAGATGAGTTTTCAAAAAAGGGTTTTGATTCACATTACGAGCGACAGTTTTGTGAATCTCTACTAATAAGACACTACAACCCATCAATTAATATATATATATATATACAGAAAATATAATTTTGTTAGGGTTTCGAAAATACATATGAACACTTTTGACAAAATTTTATGCAGGAAAAAATTTAAAATAATTCTTTTGATAAAATTATTAATTTCAAGCAAAATAATATTTAGTTTATCAAAATTTGGAATTGAAAATTAAAATATTTTAGTCTTTGTTTTATTCTATCAATTGTCAAGGCCGATGAAAAACACTATAAAAACAACAGCAAATTTAGTTTAGTTTGCCCAAAACATTTCTAATCTAAAACTACAAGAAGTAAGAATCGTAAAGTTTAATTTCATTTTTTTTATTCGAATAATATTACTCTATTGAAAGTACTGATCAATAGTATCCTGTATAGGAGAAATAGATCGTTATAACTTTCAATTGTTTTAGAAGATTTAGAGTTTGAAAATAAACAAGCTGTGATCTGATAAACTCGAATACCCGTTTTGTGAATACGTCTGTTGACACTATTGAATTGAACAATATAAAGCTGTGTGCTATTTTGTGTTATTAAAAAATAAAGTATTTGGAAAAAGAATTTTGTGTTCATTCATTTATATATTTATGTTGGAAGTCCTATCTGATAAATTGGAGCCAGATTTCAGATTAAAGATTTCAGTTTAAAGAATAAAGATTTGTATTTAAAAAATAATATTTAAAGTTAAAGATTTGTAATACCCAACAATTTGATTAAAGCTTCTTTTATATAATTATTGGACATGTTTCGATGTTTACATACATCATCATCAGCAATATTTGGAAATTTAGTGTAAGAATATTTACATTGTTTTAATACCACAATTTTAAAAAATGTATTAACTCTAAATGGAAAAATTTTAAATAAATATTATTATTTATGAAAATATTATTGGGTAATAATGGCAAAAAATATTTTATATATATATATATATATTTCGAAAATATAATTTGATTAAAGCTTTTTTAATACAACTATTGGACATGTTTCGATTTTTAAAAAAATCATCATCAGCAATTTTCTATTGAATTG
>MQRK01246644.1:9067-19389 GCA_001938485.1 Girardia tigrina
GCCGAAAAGGAATATAATAATTTTAATTCTAATTATAATAGTAATAATAATAATAAAATAAATAAAGATAAAACTAATAATATTATGAATGAATATCAAATATAATAACAGTAACAATAACAAGAATATACTAAAAAATAAATAAAGATAAAATTAATAAAATAGATTAAATTAATAATAATAATAAATAATAATTATTTACTAAGATTTATATACCTATATATTTCTTTATTGTTATTATCCCAATTAACCGCCTCGCGTCCCTGAGCAACGTGCTCAAACAAAGGGAAGGTTAAAATGGGATTATCCGTCCTGTTTATTTGATTTATATTAAATTTATATTATAACAAAACAGGGAGTAACGGAAGGTAAAAACGAAGGTGAATATAATGAATCACAATATAACACGAAAAGAGTTGAGAAGAAGTATATACAATGAAAATGTTACTTTAGGAAGTTGTAAACCAGACTAAATAACAGCTCAGTTTTGAAAGACGAGAGATTCGGCAAATTTAGATTCTCAATCGGATAGAACAAATTTAGTTCGAACTTTCGATTATCAAATTGAATAGGATAGCTCACTTGTCGTCTCTTCAATATTTGTTTACGCTTGAAAGCCCGACAAATTGTTATTTAGTTTTGGAGGTATTATTTGACGAAATAAATGTAGGTAAATTTATGGGAAATCTTTTGAACGGTTATTTCGATATTTATAGTTGATGTCCTGGATAGAAAGTTAAAATCCAGATAACAGTAGCTTGGAAATTTGTTCGTATTTTTCGTATCGATAGAATCAAGTAATCTTCTTTATCGTAACTTTTTAAGTTGATTGTTCTTCAGGATTTGTCGGTAAATAAGTCGTTAATATGATCTGTTGCTGCTTGAATAAGTACAAAGAAAATAAATGCTTGTAGAATTGGGGTTGGTTTTGATATTGTTATTTTAAGGATTTGAAATTATGTCTTGAACTCCAAATCACAGGAAGTCAAGATTAGTTTCTTAAAATAATTCTTAATATTGATTTTTAATTTGAATTTCCATTAGTAATATTAATTTGTTAATGGAATTTTTTTTATTTTAAATTTTATTTCGCGTGTCCTTAGAATAAACAAGAATAGATGAAATGAACGTAAAAAAAATAAAAAGTAGAAATGAAGTGACGACAAAATTTAATTAGATTACGGGCACTACAATTTATTTATTTGATTTTTTTATTTATTGTATTATTTATTTTTTTTGTTAATTTATTTTTATTTAGGACAGCAGGTACAATAATTTTATATATTTCATATTTTTCCTATTTACAGAATCCCAACAATAATAATAATATTAATATAATATATTTTAACTCACCCCGCTTACCGATTACCGATGAGGAAAATATGTTCAAAATTTTGATTTTAAAACAAAAAACGAAAATTATTTGTTTAATTATAACATATTACTTGCTTATCTCACACTTTAACCGACTTAAAATGAATTACAAAGATTTGTACGTTATCAAGCGAAGTAAGAAGAAATACATTTATTTATTAACTGTTTAATGCTTAATTAAATTAATTGATAAAGATGGTACAAAGGAGGAAATTCAATTTGATAAGATTCACAAAAGATTGATGAATCTCTGTGACTCGTCACAAAGACAAAACATTGATATAGTAACATTTCTGATTATAATAAAATATTTTATTGATATAATATCTCATAAAGGAATTAATCTGCGAGGAAGCAATCAGTGGTCTCTATCTAGGAGTCCCCACTCAATAACTGGATATTTTTTGGCAAAAACGTTTGCTACTATGTTAACTTTGCACATGGAATACCTAAACCTAGCAGGTTGCATTGTAATATTCAACATGCATAAGAATACGAAGTCCAAATTCTCAGAGGTATTCGCAGATTTATACAACTACGTCAATCCGAAAAAAGGTGTCCGATCAACTGTAATTGCTGACAAAGCATATTCTATTGTTATGGAACACGCGGACGAATTGGACGCGGCAATCTGCAACGCTAGAGACTTCCTGATCAATTATTTCGAATTTAAGGTTTGAAAAAAGATTTAATTTCTTTCAGTATTTCCTTATTCATTTTTTTAAGTTTTCAGTTTGGTTTTCTATTTTTTGTATTTAAATTACTTTTCATTACATTTTTTGTAATTTGTCACTAGTATAATGAATTTTTATTTAATTTTGAGATTTAAGCAATTCTTAATGATTTTTCTTAACAGACATTAAAGCGATCATATTTGCTAAAAATTGATGGTAAAATTGTGGAGACCGCAATATTTATTTATGAGTCGCGGTTTGCATTCACGGGCAAGACATTGCTAGTGTTAAAGATTAATTAAATAGATTATATAGATTATATTATATAGATTATATTAAATATATCAGATTAATTAATTATCGACTTAATCAAATATTTTTCAAGACAGAATATTATGTCAAAGAAATGGTTCATTCACGCGTCTACAACACTTTTTAACTCTGGAACAAGATTAGCTCAATTCTCGAGCTGTTTCTTGCTGACACTCAAAGATGACAGTATCGAAGGAATATTCTATACGGTTAAGGACTGTAGTATCATCTCCAAATATGCCGGTGGAATCGGTCTCAATGTACACAACATTCGGTCGAATGGCTCTGCAATCGCCAGGACGAACAAAACATCGGAAGGTCTGACCCCAATGATCCAGATGTTCAATCAAGTCGTACAATACGTAAACNCTCAATGTACACAACATTCGGTCGAATGGCTCTGCAATCGCCAGGACGAACAAAACATCGGAAGGTCTGACCCCAATGATCCAGATGTTCAATCAAGTCGTACAACACGTAAACCAAGGTGGCAGGCGTCCTGGTGCGATTGTAATCTACATCGAACTGTGGCACCCTGACATTGGCGAGTTTCTCGAACTAAAAAAAAATCATGGGGATGAATCGAAAAAGGCGCGGGACATATTCACTGCTTTATGGATTCATGATCTATTCATGGAGCGAGTGGAGAAAAATGGTGAATGGACGCTGATGAACCATAACGAGTGTCCTGGGTTATCGGACTGTTGGGGCAAGGAATTTCGGGAGTTGTATGAGAAATACGAGCAAGAGGGCAATGGCTCAAGCAAGATGCCTGCGAGACGCCTCTGGTAATCGATTCTCGACAGATCGAAACGGGAATGTCATACATGCTCTACAAGGACTCGTGCAACGCAAAATCCAATCACCAGCACCTGGGCACCATCAAGTGCAGCAATCTGTGCACGGAGATCGTCGAGTACAGCGCACCTGACGAGATCGCCGTTTGTAATCTTGCCTCGATTTCTCTACCCAAATTCGTTAATCGAGCCAAAAAGACTTTCGATTTTGAAAAATTAATAGAAGTAACATACATTATTCACAATGATCTATATTAATCATTTAAATAAAAGTCCCTGGTGTCCTGACAAAAAATTTAAACCGCATTATCGATGTGAATCATTACCTATTCTGGAGACAAAATTATCGAACATGCGCCATCGGCCAATCGGTATCGGTGTTCAGGGTCTTGCTGATGTGTTCGCTATGTTGAGATTACCATTTGACAGCGAAGAAGCGGCCCAATTAAATAAACGGATCTTTGAAACGATATATTTCGGTGCTTTAAAGAAGTGCTGTGAAATCGCACGTGAACTTGGCCCATACTTATCTTACAAGGGCTCTCCAGTGAGTAAGGGAATCCTGCAGCGCGATATGTGGGGTGTGGAGTGCCGAAAAGATCTCGACTGGACCCAGCTGTGACACAACATTGCCAAGTAAGAATACGGTATTTCATGACAGAGAAATAAAAATTCTTTTTTAATAGATACAGTGTCAGAAACCTTTTCTAACGACTTCGAATCCTTTTTCCACTTTCATCTTTTCCTCCACACAACAACGAGTTCTCGTCTCTAACGCTTCCAGAAATGATATGTCAGTTCTTGCACTCTCCTCCATCTTAACCTAAGGGAAGCTATATCCGCTGGCTCTAGATCTTGTTCTCCGGTCTCTAACCTACCTCTTAAAAAACAATTTGGTACAAATGTACGATTAGTTTTTGATGCTGCAGCAAAGGTTCAGGGATCAAGCCTGAATGATTTTTTTAGAAACCGGAACAAAATTACAATGAGATATTGTTGAAGTCCTTCTAAGATTTCGAAAACATAAAGTGGCATTAGTTAGCGATGTTTCCGAAATGTATTTACAGATCAGAGCAAAACCAGAGGATCGCAAATATCTACGGTTTCTCTGGAGAGAAGGTGGAGAGTTAATCAGTTACAAGATGGAAAGGGCGATGTTCGGTTTGAATGCAGCTCCATTCCTAGCTCAGTTAGTAGTCCAAGAAGGTGCGAAAAAAATTGGTCGAGAAGTACCCGAGAGCAGTAGAGACAGTAGGAAACCCCACTTACATGAATGACAATCTAGATTCGGTAGAGACCAGCGAGATGGCTATCGAGTTGAGAGTTCAACTGGAGGAGGTTTGGAAAAGTTTGGGAATGAAAACAGGAAAATGGTTGACTAACTGCCGAGAGGTTATGAAAGAGATTCAAGAAGACCAAAGATCTGAGCGGTTGGACTTGGAGGACAAAGAAAAGTTATTTGTAAAAACCTTGGGAATTCGCTGGAACCCGGTTGGTGATAAGTTTGCCATACCTTCCATGGTTAATGAAGAACTGGTCATAACGAAGAGAAATTTCCTGAGCGTCGTGGCCCGGATTTCCGACCCTATGGGTATGATTTGTCCGTTTGTCATTAGGGAAAAGATGATTATTCAAGAAATTTGTATTGAAGGTGCAGATTGAGATGAAGAAGTCTCGGAAAACTTTCAAAGAAAGGCACGACAATAGTTGCGAGATTGTCAAGACCTCAAATCAATACGGATAGCATGATGTTTAATCCAAGGGAATGGGGATCACTACCGTCTACATTGTTTCATAGATGCATAGGAAAGGACTTATGGAGCTGTTGTATACATCAGAGAGATGTCGGAAGAAAAACCACGCGTTGTTTTAATCATAGCAAAATCTAAAGTGACACTGATTCGCTCGGTTAGCATCCCAAGATTGGAGTTGATGGCAGCATTAATTGGAGCTCAACTAGTGAAGAAAGTAACCGAAGTCCTACGAGTTGATAAAAGAAAGATATATTACTGGACTGATAGTCAGAATGTCTTGCATTGCATTAATAATCTTTCGAAAACTCAAAAATCATTTGTAGCTAATCGCGTCAGAGAGATTCAAGAGTTAACTTTGATAAATCAGTGGAGATATAACCGACAAAAGCCAATGCCACAGATCATTTATCTAGAAAACTGAAAACATATGACCTCAGAAATTGGCAGAACCGGTTAACGGGTTCTCCTATCTTATATGAATCAGTAGATACATGGCAGTCTTGGAAGAATACTGATTTGAATCGTATGCCACTGGAAGAGAAAACGAACCGGTTGTTCATGGCGGTAAATGAAGAGGAGGAAGAAGTAAATCCAAAATTCAATTATGACCGTTGTAATACCTCAATTCCGGGTGATATGAATGTGTTTGATTTTATATTTCTTTTGATTTTTGTACAAAGCCTGGGTTGATAAAGTTTTGTATGTATATAGTTGATCCTGTTCATAATGTGTGGTACTTTTAGTGTGGTTATATATATTTTTTCTTGTGTTTAGTTTTTCAGTAAATCGAAAGTTTTTTGTCTTATACGAAATTTAACAGATATAAGAACATTTATAAAAAGATTTTGAATTCTCATTCAAATTTTGCGACAATAATACGTCATAGTGAACGACGAGCTTTTGTTTTTTTTACTGGAGCATCATCACATACCAACAGCAATCCAAACTACTCTATGCAACATTCACCCTATTTACAGAATGATAATCTGTATAATGTCGAATATCACAATAATGTTCTCATTAATATAAAAGTGCAGGAAGCAGTGAGCGAAAGAGAACATTTTACCATTCAGGTCAAAAAGACAGTTTTTTTATAAGGAAATTGAACAAAGAAAAAATTAGTCAATCAGATTATATTTTACCTAACAAAAAAAACAATCTCTCTGTGATTAAACAGCCGATCTTTAACAGTATTAAATATGCTAATAAAAAAAAGTGAATCAATAAATTAATCGATCCAACAGTTAAATTACTTACCGTAGATATATACTTGTTGACGATTTTATGACATTAAATAAAGTCTTATTTGCATCTGAGGTTATTGTTTTTACTGATTTTTAATTTGTTTTTTTAGTCTAATTTTACTTGTAATTAATTTAACCCAAATTCGTCCAGTACTTTTTGGGTTAGGCTAGTTTTGGGGTTGTTTTAACATTATTGTAAATAAACACTGGGACCTATGATTATAGAACCCTGTGTTTTTACAACCGTTATAAACCAGAGTCATTATCGACTTGGACAATGATGTTGAAGGTACGAACCTGAGTAATCAGATTTATAACCAATTGCCGCAAGGAAAATGTTCAAAGAGAGAAAGGTAATCTGTCAAAGGAAGAGTTAGAGGATTATACTTAGAGGAATATACTTATATTATAAGAGGCTATACTTAAATCAAAGCGACAGTAAAACAACTGTTTTGGTGCCAACAATTAACAAAAGCCAATATGCGTTGTACTGTATCTCAGACAGTTGATGAAATTGAGAAAATATGTATGCAGTCCTTGAAACAATAAAGGAAATTGACTTAAATTTTGGCAGTAATGGACTGCTGTGAGTGTGAGCTGTACATGTAATTCCAAGTAATATTCTAATGATATTCAAGCGTATTGAGGTTTTCGTTCAGTTTCGCTAAAAACAGAGTATTTAACAGGCGTTGTGGGACCTCTAAATGACCTTAAAAAAGAAAATATTTTGCCACAAGTAATACATCTAGAAGTGAAACAAATCTATTCCCCTGACAGCTCATTTGCACAACTTAAATTTTTTGCCAATTTTTCACAACCTATGCCAATCAGATCTGTTAAAAATAAAAGTTTGCATGCAGAGGCATTTAACGATAGCCTTAACTATAGAATTTCAACTATAATTTTAACTATAGAATCATAATCCATGATCACAAGATACCGATCATGAACCAATCCGATATCCCGGAAATTATCGGTACACTGACGAGTGACCTCATTGAAGGGGGAAAATGAAAGTCTTGGGTCTGCTTCAAATTCTGGAGGAAATTCGACGTGAGAAACAATCTGCAGAACAGTGTCAATCAACTAAGTGGATTGTGTTCCGCCCGATCTTCAGGTCGCCCCGAGAATCAGACGGAGATAGCATGGTTGCACAGGGAAATTCTGTGGATGAATTGCTAGGCCCATTTATTGAGAAGTGAATGAAAAATAACACCGGAGCTGTTTTCGTTTATCGAATTCGATTTGTCGTTAAATCTTTCGAATCTTTCACAGAATATTTTAACCATTCAGTATCGATTTTCAAATTGATTGATTCACATTTCGCTTTGTAAAAATTAATCTTATTGGAATAATTTTCCCCAAAAGCATTTTGCTTTCTACTTAAATCATTGTAAGTTTCCTCCAACACCGACATTCGCTGATCATACAGAAACACTGTGCCGTTTANTTGATTATTTCTATTCAAATTTTGATCTAAAATCGATTCGAGTTTGATAATATCGCTTTCTTTAAGTTTATTTTGTGTAGAAATCTCTTCAGATTGACGCTCGAGATCTTTTGTCTTTTTATCTAACTCGATTATTTTCGCTTTTTCATTTCGATATTTCCAATCAATTTTTTGACTTCATAACCTAAATCGTGGATTTGTTTGTCTAAATGGAACATTAATATTTGCGATCAATATATTATCGATGGATATTTCGAGTTCGTTCATAAAATATCAAAAATTTCGAACTCCTGCAAATTTTTATTATCAAAAATAATTTATTTTTAATCAATTCAGAACGATATTAAGTCATGTACCAACTTTATTTTTTAACCGTAAAAATCTTTTTAATTGCAAATTTGCTTTATTGATACGATAAAACAACTCGATAGGTTATCATAATTTCAACAATTTTTTTTACTTAAACAATTTTTTCAATAAACTAATCACGTACACAGATTCTTTCTTTAAAAACGTTATTTGACGTTACAAATTTCATCAAAAAATTTGAATCATTGTGTTTATTTTTTTACATCAAAAAATTCCGTGACACAAATCAATCATAAAAAAATTACATTCAAAAAATTCATAGTCATAAATTGCCCAAATTTTCCCAATGAATTTCAATTTCGATCAATTAATTAACATAATTCAATTTTTTCTCTAAATCACGCACGCAATTTCGATTTGATAGAAAACAATTTCAACGATAATATAAATAATGATAATAATTTAATTTAAAAAGAAAAAATATAATAATTCAAATGTTCGAATCCCGAACAAATTGATCGATCTGCTGAAGAGCGGACATTTCGATCGAAAATGATGATGGCAACACGGGATTCGCGAGATAAATTATAAAAATACTTATAGTATTATTATTTTAAATGTTTACTAGATAAGGATAATTAAATTGTTTTAATGAATAAAATTATATTTTTGCGACTGAAAGACAAAAATCAAAGAATTGCTGTTATCTCGGGCAATAAAAAACATTTTAATGTGTTATTATTTAGGATAAAAAATCGTCTCTTCTTTATTTGATCACAATATTATTATAATTTGTGGACTCACTATTATCGACTGAATACCAAGGAAAACGAGAATTTTCTTAGATTAAGCTATAATATTAAGAATGAAGTATATTTGTTGATAAGTTAAAAAGACAGAAATGCACAGGTTATTCTTCATGGCACAATATGGTTGAATATTTAGAGAATAAACGCGAAGATGTAATGTAATGGCCTTAAATGTATTGTTGTGAAATCCATTTAATATATAAGTGTATTAATTACTAATTTTAATTATATAATCATAAAAACTTAGATGGAGCATTATCAAAAGCCACCTGGACGTTTTGTGGGTTTCAATTCGGAGGCGATGACAAGACAACTAATCGGCGGCTTAAATCTTATAGTGATTTAAAAATCATACAAAATCGTAATTTTTCATTATTTTATTATCACAGAATAGAAATTGAAATACATTTACGAATTTAAGCGGATTTCGCAAAAATCGATTAGATGGAGATTTTCACGGTAATCCAACAGACGGCGGGCTTAGCGACAGTCAAACAGACGGCATATTTTGTGATAATCAAGCAGACTGGGATCAGGTAAAGATACACAATGTACCAAAATTTCCGAAATAAATTTGCTTATTTTTTTATAAATTATTTGTTTTATAATAGGAATTAATTGACCAAATATCGTAAATACTGACCATTTTACTAATTGTAAAATAAATATACTGTCAATTTAATTTTAATACTGACCATATACCAAAAATACTAACCAAATATATAAATTGTTTGTCGAGTTGAATATATTTAAAATTTTTAATAATTAATTAATTATAAAAAGCCACCTGGCCGTTTTAATGGTTTCAAATCTAAAGCGATGGCAAGAAAAAGCGTAGCAGATCTCCAGACGTGTCCTACAAGAGAAATACTCCCGACGGCAGCGTTTGAAATAATTGAACCCATGGCGGATTTCGCGATAATCGAACACACGGCGGATATCGCAATAATCGATTAGTTCAAAAAATCGCAAGAGTTTACGGGAGTTAAACAATTCAAAATTGCTTTGCTCATGTCAATTTTAAAATTCAAACATTGTTTGAATTTTAAATAATTTTAATTAAAAAAATAAATAAATTGCACGAAATTTTTGTACCCCTTTTATGTCGAATCGAATTCTAGCCATTTTCATTTATTGAAAAATTGTTTAAATCGATTCGAACTTTTTTTATGTTTTTGTTTATTCGTACTAATTGTATTAATTTTTTTGAAATTTTGGCGCAATGTTTGTTTTAATTTATTAAAAAGCGAAAGTCGCCATTGTTTTCAAATGTTGAATAAATCGTGAAACATTGATTGCTGTTTGTTCAATACCTCGTAATTATACTTATAAAAAGAAAAAAAATTATACGTTGTTCTATCGAATTCCCGGAAAGATTCATAATTTATTATTGTATCGAGGACACTAAAAAGTAATTACTTTGTAATTGACTACTTGAATTGTTTTTTTTGTTGGTGGTTAATAGTTATTGAACAAACAGTAGTCGTGGAACAGGTAAATTTGGATCGGAGAGAAATCAATACTTCGTTAACTTCAAATAAATGGTTGTTTAACTTGGATGTTGGCACGGAGCTGGTTGTTGTAATAAATATGTTAAGA
>MQRK01246646.1:0-10209 GCA_001938485.1 Girardia tigrina
TACTAATGTATTTTAATCTTTGTAGCATACTAAGTTTAATTAATAGCCCTTCAGAAATAATATATAACTTATTATATAGCATATTGTTTTAGTCAAGTGCCTATTTCTAATGAAATAGATATTTTACCTAGGTGGCCCATTACTTTTGCTCGCGACTGTATATATATAGACCAGTTTGTATATATATTAGAGTGTTCAAAAAAATCTCAGAAAGTAAATTCCAGGGTCTTAAAATATGAGGTTTGATGAAATAATTAACCTGTCAAAATTTGAATTGTTTTAGTTGCGAGCATGTGACAGCTAAAGGCTACTAAAGTTTCAGCAATTTTGTATGCAATTCCATAGCGACAATTTTGCTATTATTTACAAATGTTTGGAAAAAATTAACATTTTCTTATTTACCTTTTATTCTATTTTATATTAAACTCAATGCTGACTCCATTTTGTTTTCATGCAGACAGAGATTTTTGTTTTATAACAGATTTAATTGACAAGTCATTTTAAGTGGAAGATCTTCAGCAAAAGGTTAACAATTTTGACAATTAACATGTATATTAATATGATATATCATTTTATTTTATTTTTACAGAATTTTCATTTTATTTTTATTGAATCATTTTATTTTTACAGAATTTTCATTTTATTTTTATTGAATCATTTTATTTTTACAGAATTTATTAGAAAACCATCAGTTATACTTAGTATACTACCTATAATGAAATGATACAAAGGATTCTACACCACAGGCTTTTGATATGAAGTATAATAACGAAATTAATAATTAATGTTAAGTTATTAAATAATACACATGCAATTACTAATAAATAATTCAATATTTTCAATTTTTCATGCAATTGTTAACATGCATAATTAATTATTTGAAATAATTATTTTACCTAGTGGTTATAAGGTTCTAACAGTATATGCCAACAATGCATTCCCTACAATTTCTCCTATGACTTTATTAGATGACTGACTCTTCAAAACATCAGATCCAAACGCGAGCTTCCACAAATGTTTGGTTAGTCGGACAGTTAATTCCAATTCTCAGTGTCGCTGATGGTGGATTTCGTCAGATGCCAACAAATGGTGAAGTGTTGCGTCGACTATTCTTCGACTTGAAAATAAAAAAGCTAACTATGCCTATCAGTTGCTCCAACGTCATCAATGAAGTAATGCAGATCTGGTTTGCAGCCAACATTTCAACAATCAAAAAAGTCCATGCCGTTGAAAAACTCAAAAGATTGTATGAACGTCATGTAAAGGCTTGAAAGAACAAAACCTGGAAGACTGAAGTGGAAACCGAGCTTACCATCTTACTGACAAAATTATTCGATATCTCTCATGCAGATTCAGAGCAAATGATTCGTATTGGAGAAGATTGGCTGTTTCTGCAGGATAAGAGAGGAGACGGAAAGATGGTCATGACTGATGAAGACAAGTATTTCAAACAAAGACAGGAGAAAAAAACAGAAAAGAAAGTATGCTGAAACACAGAGAGAGAAAATAAATGCAAGAAAAAGATGATAATGTACATATGGTTGCAACTGAAGCAGTTTCATCCACTTAATCTAGTTGTGATGATGGCGATAATGATGATGATAATAATCCATGGATTAGTAGATATCACCTAAAAGTGTCTCAAAACCACTGCTGCAGATCAATGTGCCGAAAAAATATCTCACACAATACAGAAAACCAGCAAGAGGCGTTTACTTGAAGATCCACTGCTTGTTGCCAGTCTAGATAGAGCAAAAATAACACCAAGAGCAGCGATGTACATTGTTGCTTTAGCTCTGAAGGTACATTTTGTGACCTGATGATGGGATTATTATTATCTCGAAACACGTCGTCTTGTTTTTATCCCTATTATATAGATTTTATCTTACAATGTATATATATATATATATCATTACAATACTGTGATGTTTCATATGGTAAATGTGATGTTCTATATGGTAAATTTGAAGGTTGATAGCATCATGGTAATGATTTATAAGGTAGTTCTTTTAGAATTTTATATATTGTTGGGTATTAAATTATCTTTAATTTCAAATATTTACTTTTAAAACACAAATCTTAAATCTTAATATTTAATCGTAAATCTCTATTCTTTAATTTGAAATCTTAATTCTGACTCCAATTAATCAGAAAGGACTTTCAACATAAATATATAGATAATGAACACAAATTCTTTTATGAAACTTTATTTCAAATAACAAAAAATAACAATTCAAAAATAATAATAATAATTCAATTCTTAATGACAGAACACAAACACAAAACAATATTTCGAACGAGTTAATAGATTACAGTAAAAACTGTTAATCTCCAAAACGAACAAATGTATAAAATTAAATTAAACCTTCTTCTCCCATACGGGATACTCGTGGTTTAAAAAATAATATTTTAAAAAGAATAATAAATAATAGAAATAATTTTGAGTTTACTTGTTTCCTTTTGTTTTTTGATGAGAGAATTTTTGGGCAAACTAAAACTAGATTTGCTGTTGTTTATATAGTAATTTTCATCAGCCTTGAAAATTGATAAAGTAAAACAAAGACTAAAATATTTTTAATTTTAAATTCCAACTTTTGCTAGACTATATATTATTTTGTTTGAAATTAATAATTTTACCAAAAGAATTATTTGAAAATTTTTCTTACATAAAATTTTATCAAAAGTGTTCACATGTATTTTCGAAACCCTAAAAATATTATTCGGTATTTTTCTGTATTTTTTACATGTTCAGCTGTGTATTGACATGATGAATGCAATACGTTGACATGATGAATGCATGACGATATCTCCTTGGATACGGTCATGTTTTGAATAGTTGATACGATATTGATTGATAACATAGTATATCAATAGTATATGAAATATCAATAGTATATCAATATATGAAATTTCTAGTTGCACAATCAGATAGACATTCAAAATGTGTATCAAACACATGATATCGATTTTTGACACTAGTATTTTTAAAAAATTTTATGTATTGATTTTTACACTTTTGCATATGTGCAACTTGAAAATCACTGTGCTAGTACATTAGAAATGTGCGGTACAATGCGTACTATCGATTAGCACTTTCAAAATATCCGTTAGTACCTCTGGGTACAGTGCAGCAATCGATTAGCACTTTTTTCTACAGTCCTTAGTGATGGGGTCACTGTTGCTATGGACATGGAAACCGTTACCATGGTTACAACCGCCTTTAAGCACTGTATCCGTTGCTAATGAAAAACGTCCCTTGGTTACCGTTGCTACGGTAACCATGATCTTGGTTACCATCACCAAGTGAACCGGAAGCGTTGCTAAGGAACCGGGAACCAATCAGAAGCGTTGCCCAGGGAACCGGAACCGTTGCGAGGGTACCAGGAACCAATCAGAAGCGTTTCCAAGAGAACCGGAATGGTTGCTGTGGTAACCGCAACCGTTGCTAAGGTGATTGCGACCGTTGCCATGGTAACAGCGAACGTTGCTATGGTAGTCGCGACCGTTGCCATGGTAACCGCGACCGTTGCTTTGGTAATCGCGAACGTTGCCATGGTAACGGGTACCCCCCGGGGGGGTTGAGGGAGAACATACATTTTTCCCCTACTAATGAGAGATAATTAAATAAGGACATCTCTATGAAATGTTTACCCAAACAACATATGTCGCTTGAATGCCGGTACAATCGCGGAGATAGGGGGGCCAGTCTTCAAATATCAGATATGAGCCATACGAACATACAGCGACATGACTATCTAAAATATAAACTAATTAGATGGCAGTCAGGAACGAATACTAGTAACAGTTACTACCCGTGGTTTCATTGAATTCCGATGAATAACAAGGACGATTGCATTTTTATGTAAACATGAAGTCGCAACCATTGCTTTCCCTCTCGTTTCCATTCTGTCAGATAAACAGCTGCTTACCAAAAAGCAGTGTACACAGGATGACAGATGCCGACAACAGGAGGCCGCAGCACAATTCGCGAACAAAGATTCTGTTATTTCATCTTTTCCTGTCGATAAAGGACGTGCAAGTTCACTGTCTGTGATTAGGACACAAACCCCCCCTACTTTCTATTCTGTCGCTGAACCTGATACCACAGTGCAGGCATCGCGAACAAATATAGACGTGCAACAATCCTATCCTTAGAGACTTCAATACACGGGAAGTGCTAATGTAAATAAATGCTCCACATGACAAACCAATTGAATACACAGATGCCATATGAGTTGCTGCATTGCATAGACAATCAATTGATTGTAAAATACGAATAAACACACATCAGGTTAGAACATTGACTGTTCTAATTGACAGAAAACATGTAGGTGTGCAGGCTCAGCCGAAGATACCGATCAACACACGACAAAAACCAATATAAATAAGTTCGTTTGAAACGCACAAACACACATCATTAATAACTTAAAAATTTGTGAAAACTAGTTTAACGATTCTGCGACATTGCGTTTATTATCGATTTTGATTTTGGAACAGTAACGTCGATCAATCAAATTAAAAATACGAAGTCTGTTAATTTTATTTTCAGTTGTACTTTAATTGGATTTTTCATTTGAATGATTTATTTTTATCTAGCTTTATTTAATATACTTTATTGAAACAATCCGTTATCATTTATTTATTTCTAATTTTATTATATTTCTGTCGGTCCTCTATAATAGTTTTGCTCACAAGAGATAGAAATGAAAGGTCGATTTCCGAGTAGCGACTATACGAAAGTTAGGTAGCAGCGGGATAGAATCAGAACAGGCGAGGATGGTATGATGGAGATAAGGATGATCGTCGGGTAGTAGTTAGAGTGTTATTTGTAAATATTGTAAATAGGTGTCCATCGTAGTAAAGAGATGGTGAAGCTATTCAGAGTTATTACAGAGATAGTGTAAATATAAAGTAAATAAATGAGTGTCGAGAAAAATTGATATATTGCGAGTTTACGAATAAACGACTACGAGTTTAATTGATGACTTTTGATGAAATTTTTTGTAAATCTTTAATGAAATATAATGAAAAATAATGAAATAAGGACGAGTTGATTAATGATCTTTGTAGACGAAGAGTGTTATTTTATAAATGTCTATAAATGCTATATTAATAATTATAATTGTAAATGTGATTAACGAGGTGCAAGAGTATTTGCAGATGACAAGAGTCTGGGAGTAGTTGTAGGTCTAGGGGTTAGACGAGAGTGCCGCTTCCATGAAGTGTTTCATCAAATGTAAAAGCAGAGGTTGCTGTAAACAATGTATAAGTCTTAGATCAAGTTTATTTCTTTTGAATCAACAATTACCATCTTTAAAGATTTAGTAGTTAATTTGTTAATAAGCAATTCGCAATTTGATAAATTAACTGGATTTATTAAAACTAATTTAATTTAAGTTTGATTTCAATGTTGAAATTTATTCTAAATTCGGAAATAGCCTACAATTTCTAAACGATTAGAATAGGTATCCATAGAAGAAGTACTGTATTGATCGTGAAAAGGACTGTGGCGTGAGGGTTGGGGCGCTACATGTAAATAGTGTATATAAAATTTGATAATAACTGAGGAATAGCGATGTAGGTTAGTAATTACATTTGATAGAGTTATTTGGTAGTTTTCTGAAAATCGAAAGTATAATTCACGACAAATAAGTGATGATGATAATTATCGATATGTAAATACTAGTGTGAAATAGACCGATGAATCTTAATGCAACCTTTGCTAATTTAAAATGTTCTATAATGATTCAGAAGCATCTATAAAGTACTAAATGAACTGTAAATAAAATCGATGTCAACAGTTAATGAAGAGTGATTTCTCTAACTATCCGAACGGTGATAGTATATTCGAATGGAGATTTTTCGGTATCGAGACGTTTAATAACGAGTCGAGTATTTGAACCCTAGTTATCTTTCTTGAATATGCATCAATTTAAATAGGAGGAAATCGAACTTCAATAACATATATTCTGTCTGTAAGGTGTAAGAACGAACAAGTTTATGAACTTTATGTTAAATGAAAAGAAACGAAAAATATAAGCCGTGTAATATTAACAAATCGATCGAGGTTTAAAGTTATGTAAAGTAAATAATTTCGACTTCATGAATTGTTTCCCCTACAAATCCTCATTATCTGAGATTAAGTTCGATTTCAATACTAAAACTATTTTGATTTTGTGAATTAGTTTTAACTTTGAACAAAATGGGAACCAAGATGATCATAATGGAACTATTAATGAATGGAAGAATAGCTCACAAGAATATGACAATGACTCAATGATCAACAGTAAATCGACGACTACTATCAAGGACAAGTTTATTACCTCGATGATCAAGAGGAATAAGACATTATAATGAAAACTCCAACAACTATCAAATTGGAACTTTGGCATCTGGAAATGAACATCTTAAAATCAAACTTGCAAGATATCAACAACAATTTTGACCAATGATAGACACCTCACAACAGAACGGAAGTCCTTCGAATTTCAGAACGGAACGGAATGAATATGTGAAAATATAGAAAGGAATGAAATAGATCAGACTCGACTTGGAAGAGTTAATGAGAGAGGATTGCCACAAATTTATTACATAAGAGTAGAAGAATCTCATGGAATAGAATTTCGACGGTTTTTCAATGAAAAGGAAGCTTTTGATTCAAGTAACGAAGAACCGAAGAGAGTATGCAGAGAATTAACAAAAATCGAGAATGGAAAGGAGTAATAGAACAGAACGAAGTGAAAATAAAAACGAAAGTGAAAGAAGGCGATTTATGTGGAGTTGGAAGTTTGATTGATGAGGCGAAAGGAAAAGACAAAGAAGGTAATGACGAATTAAAAGGACAGATAAATACATTAAAGCGTAAATACCCTTGTAAAAAAAGAAGAAATCACAAAGTTCCAGATGTAGAAGACAGCGACAAGAAAATACGAAAGGAAAAATCTTAATCACTCAAAGAAAAAGACAAAGAGGCTACCATGGGTTCACTCTTTACAAGAAAGCCCCAATAAATAAAAAATATGCGACAAAAGCCAATGAAATGTTCGAGAAATAGAAATCGTGGAACAAATCATCATTTGATAATGAGAAATTTTTTATCAAGATATTAAGAGGACTAGAAAGACGATATAAGCAGGTAATTTTATTACTGAATTAATTGTTTTAGCCACTCCAATCGGCCCAGCTGTTTAAAAAATGTGAAAACTAATAAAAATTTCCAAGAGAAAGGATAAGTCAAATCAGAAAATTCAACGATCAAAAAAGAAACTGACGCCGAATTACAAATGGAAATCCGACACGAATAGAGAAATGCAGCAGCCAGAGGATCGATCTTGACGAAACTAATAAATCTACCAAAAATGATCTACGAACCACTGTCAACTAATAAATCAGAGCATGAAGAAACTCTGCAGACCGAGAATGATGACCTGACTGAGAACCCTTCAGCACATTGAGTTTCAACGGCCGACGTGGACGATCCATGACGAGACGATAACTTCACGGTTCGGACACCGACCGAACACGATCGGAACGTTTGTAGAGTATCGAAAGTCGAACGGAACAATTGTAAATAATGAAATATAACTAGTTGTATTATCATGAATGGATCAATATGCATGCAAAGTGACTACCGAACTTGATAAACAATACTGATTCATACTACGTGATTTTTATATCCATACACTACTGTAATATTTCTTATATTTCTATTATGTACCTTTTATCCTGTGTATATATCTTTTTCTTGAACCTTTAATGTATCACTTGTAGTAAATAAACACAAGACTGGAGTTTGAATTTTGAATTGTAAATTCTTCAAATAAAGAACCGGGCGGGATTTTGAATTGCTAATTCTCTAAATATAGTCTATTTTTGAATATATTATGATAGGCTAGAGTACTCCACTGTATTGTTTCTCAATGGCAAATGCTGAATAATGTGATGTAAGGAGCCTAGGCTAGCCCAGGCTAGCCTTTGATCAATCCAGTTTACCTATCATATCACCAATATTAGTATGCAATCTATTAAAGTCATAAATGATTATGGTCAACATATTAATACTATGGATATATATGAATATGATGCGATATATACTATTTTATGCAATAGAAAGATGTACTATTACACATCCATTCAACATTTTCATTGACAGTGATGCTTTATGTTATGTATATCAATATATGAGTAGAGGTATATACTATACGACATGTATTACATATGTCTTTATCATTGAATAAATGCATATATTACATGATTTTACATGAAAATCATGTATTTGTCTATGTTTTTAAGTAATTCATGTAAATTTTTATATATACATTCTTACAAAGCCTATAAATAGTTTACACCCTACATATAGATTATAGCCTGCCTAGGCTTAAGGCAGCCTGCCTAGACTTAGTGTAGTCTATATAGGTCTAGTGCATACATATAACACATAGATTGCATTTAGTTAGATGATTCAAGTTTCAGTGTGCTATATAACCATAATATATTACAAATAGATAATAATATAACATGTGAAACATCATAGAAACATTTGAAATGTGTTGTGAATCACTGTATGATCACAAGTTGTGATCATATAACATGTAAAAATAATATATGTATATAATGTACCATATGTATATAACAATAATATACTAATATTAATGTTTGATATTGTGATGATTCTTCAGTAAATAGTTGATGATACATATAGTGATTGTATATAATATATAACAATAATATAATACATATGTAACATACGTATATTAAAATGTTCACTTTTTGAAAGGTTGATAAGGTAATGGTTGATACAATTAGGGTCACTTTTTATTGGTGTTTGAAGGTTTTTATATACAAATGGTTGTTCATGAGGTGATTTTGATGGTTGATGATATGGTTGTTAAGGTATATTTGATAGCTGATATGATACTTTTATGGTTGATAAAGTATATTTTATGGTTAATGATATGTCTGATAAGGTATATGATAATTTTGATGGTATGGTTTTTAAGGTATTTTGATAGTTAATATGTAAATTTTGATGATTGTTGAGGTATATTTGAAGGTTGATATGATGATTTTGATGGTTTTTGAAGTAAATTTGATAGTTGATAGGTATATCTAAAGGTTGATATATGGCTGATAAGGTATATTGGATAATTGATATGTCAATTTTAATGATTGTTGAGGTAAATTTGATGGTTGATGGTATGTTTGATGATGTATATTTGATAGTTGATAGGTATATTTGAAGGTTGTAATGATGATTTTGATGGTTTTTGAGGTAAATTTGATGGTTAATGGTATGGTTGATGAGGTATATTTGATAGTTGATATGTCAATTTTGATGGTTGTTGAGGTATATGTAATGTTTCATATGGTAAATGTGATGTTTCATATGGTAAATGTGATGTTCTATATGGTAAATTTGAAGGTTAATAGCATGATGGTAATGATTTATAAGGTAGTTCTTTTAGAATTTTATATATTATTCGGTATTTTTCTGTATTTATACATGTTCAGCTGTTTATTGACATGATGAATGCAATACGTTGACATGATGAATGCATGACGATATATCCTTGGATACGGTCATGTTTTGAATAGTTGATACGACATTGGTTGATAACATAGTATAATATCATAATATAATACATATCTATAATATAATATTTACATACATAATGTGCATATGTTCGAAAAAGCACTATTTATTGATTTTTTCAAAAATCTAATATCATATTCCGACTATTTACCTATAGGTTTCTATCTATGTGTTCAGACAGATTTTCGATATTTTGCTTCCTAGGACATGTACACCATATGGGCATTCTGCCCCACTTTACACTATATTATATTAAAACATTAATATATTGCACTTTGTACAATTGTGAACTTATTGATTTTGTACACTTGCACTAATCTTAGATATGCTGCCTAGGCTGTACATGTACAGTATTGATTAGCACATGTATAGTATTGATTAACGCATGTGCAGCCTGCCTATGCTTATTGCAATATTGATTAGCACATGTGCAGTCTACCTAGGCTTAGTGCAGTATTGATTAACACATGTGCAATATGGATTTTTGCACTTTTTTGTCTAAATTTGACGGTTTTTACATGTTTTTCGTGGTTTTTAAGGTAACGATGGTGGTTTTTAAGGTTTTTTGACTGTTTAAATATATATATATATATATATATATATATATATATATATAT
>MQRK01246646.1:20098-35985 GCA_001938485.1 Girardia tigrina
ATATCAAACTGTTAAGCTACACATTTTGGCAAAATTTCATTAATATATTTAATACCATTCAAGAGATATAGCCAATTTTCACTTCGTCCGGTTATTTTTGAGCGCTACTGTATATCAAATCTCGTATATATATATAGATCAAATCTCGTTGATTCAAATATGAATCACAACGCACTATAGAGTTAATTAAAACAGATTTTTTTTATTAAACTCAGGTAAAATGTTAAAATAAATATTCTATTAATATTATAAAAATAATACTTAGAAATAGATAATCATACTGGAAGATATTTTGGAATAATGCGGAAATTAAAAGAATTTGGATTAGCAAATATTTTAGGTTTCGATTTTATCCCTGAAACATTAGAGTTAGTCAGTTCAAGAAGAGGGTTAACAAATTTGGGTTCCTTGATTAAAGAAATAGAATGAGATCTTTCAATTTTTGGAGTCACTTTGCTCGGCAAATGTTTGGGAGGTAGTTTTTCTAGTTTTAGATTTTTAATTGTCTTTTTCAATAATAAATTGTATGTTGCAAAAGCTGAAGTTGGCGAATTCTCTCGAACAGATTTGATTATATCGGTCTTAATAAAATTTAATTTTTTTTCCATATTACTAACAATAGTCCAATTGATTTCGATCTTTTGTCTTTTATAAGTCTGTTTTTGTTTTATTTGATCAGAATGGTCTAACATCATCCATGGATCATTCATTGCAGCGAAAATTTTGATTCTGAGAGTTGAGTTTGGATCAAGAAATTTCATCAAGAGTTCTTGGCCTTCTAAATAACACAATATTATTAAATAATAATCTTAATCTTTTCGATTACCTTTACTTACATGATCAGGTAATTTATTTATATCCTGATTTATCATCTTACTAATCAAAGCACTGAGACTAAATGGTTTTACGGTAAATGGTAAGCTTCCAGTCAGCATCGCGAACATATTAACTCCTCTTAATTTATAATTAATTCTAATAAATGATAATTTCTTGACTAGGGTTTTAAAAATTAAATTAAAATTTTAAACTAAAATATTAAATATTACATTTAAAACATATTACATTTAAATATTATATTAAGGCATATTTGTACTTTAGAATTAAATTAAATTATTTTAAAATAGTAGGAATCAAAGAAAATACCAATCAACCATCTGGGTAGGAGAGACACAATCTGAATCAACGCACGACATACAAAATAAAGAACAACACACAATTCAGAACATTCTCCACTGAGGTTGTCAACCATCTCTATTGAAAAAAACGACATATCAGTTTTTAGACGCATAAAAACACGTTAAAATGTGCGTCTTATATTTGATATTATCCGATAGTTAAAAAAATGTAAAAAATCTCAGGTGACGGCCTTCGGATCAGGTTGTGACGGCAGACTCCCCTTATTCGTGAGGAGGATCATCGGTGGGAAAGAACAGCCGACCGCTTCGCTATCGCTCGTAATCCCCGAATATCGAGTGCCTGCCGGTTGATTGATCGCTTAAGGTCGGTATTTCGGAAGGTGTGTGCCGATCTTCCATTGTGCACCACCGAACATGGGGCGGTGGGTTCTACTTGGAACCGTGGGTGGTCTCCACGATTCGCTCTCGTGACACCGGGCGGTTTTTTTGAAGGGGTAACGCGTGTCGATGGTGCACCGCCAGTGGATAGGTCCCCTTATCGCGGTCGGTCAGATCAGTTCCACAAGTGGTGCGGATTTGGGAGGTCATGCGTTTTTATTATTTATTGAGTTTCAAATTAATAGAAAACGAACTGAACAGGCATATCTCTATTTCATTATTTAAAAAGTTCACACCAATTTAATTGTGTTTAATTTAATAAAACAAAATTCGATTCAATTTGAAATTTTTTTCAATTTTTTGATTGATTTTTTGATTTTCTGTTTTCTCAAGTACTACAACATCATATAGAAATAAATCATGAAATAAAAAACACTTAATTAAAAAAATATTAACATTTACTTTTAAATAATTATTTTATTATCTTGACCAAAAAGTTCTTATAAATCATATAAAAATTATATTTTGTTGCAAAATATTATTTACACAATAAAAAATATTCATCAAAGTACAGGCCATTATTGTCCACATCCATTTGCCATCGATATGCTAGCTTCAGGATATGCTCAAAGTACCATTCTGGATATTTGAATAAAAGAACAGGTGACAAGCTTCCTCGACTTTGTCAATTGACTGGTACATGCACCCTTTCATGAAATGCTGCATTTAACAAAAGAGACCATAATCAGAAGGGGCAAAGTCTGGATTATAGGGTGGATGCGATAGAACCTCAACTTCATCCATTTCTTGGTAATTTCTCTGTCTTCTTGGTTGTGTGCGACTTGGCATTGTCTTACTGCATCAAGACCCGATTTCGGTTGATAAGAGCCGTAGATTCAGACTTCAACTTGTTATAATTACGTTCCAGTTATTGGAAATAAAGTTCGGGGGTGATGGCACATGCATTTGGAACCAATTCTAAACTTACAATTCCTTCATAATACCTTCAGACGCTAATCATGGCGAATCGATTATGCTTCGTAACTGACGGCATAAATTGATCCTTCTGAACCCAAAGTCTGTCTGATTTTGTTGACAAGGTAGACCCATTTTTCATCTGATGTGACAATCATTTCCAATAAACAATCCTCGGAAGGATTATTGAACAATTCATGCCAAATTTCTTGTCTCTTGGCAGCTTGTGCTCATTTGATATTGTTTGGTGTGACTTAATACATATTTCTTTTGCCAGATCACGACAGCTACTCAACGATTCGGCATGTAAAGTGAGTTGTAGCTTATTGACTGGAATGGGACTGATCCTTTAGGTTCATGTCACCAGATGTAAATCGTTTGTACCACCTTGCAATTGCAGCATGATTGACTTTTCCCTGACCTTTGGTACCACATATCTTTTTTGCAGCATCTTTAATGGATAACTTGCGCTTCCAGCAATACTAGATCAAAACTCGAAGCTCCATTTTGCCAATTTCCATCTTGTATTTTATTTTGTACATACTAATAATAAATGTACAAAATATAAAATCTATAAACATCTTTAAAAATATCAATTATTAGTAATTAGCATTGTAATACAATGCATTTGCAACAAATTGTATTTTGTATTGTGGCCAACCTAATATAAAAGGTGAATTGTCAATATAATAACTTTCAAGGAAATTGAATATGAACTTTTTAATTTGAATAAATTATTTTAGAACTCAAATAATGTAATTTAAATAGATAACAGTCATTATTAAGAACATTGAGACAAATTTCATTTGAATTTTTATTACTATCACATTTAGAGTCATTACAACTCTCAGACCGTTTGACATCTTACTAATTGGCTTTATTATTTCTATTTTTAATCATGATTATTGTAACAACAAGAATGAAAAGTAAGCAAAAATTTATTTTCACCGGCAAATTAATTCACCTCAAATCATGCGATACTGACTGTCTAATATTTAAACAAAAACGATTAATCACTTTCCCCATCACAATTATTTGAACAATTTTTCTAAATCTTTTTAAAATATTTAATTTCTAAAAATATTAATTAAAAATAATAATTTAAACCATTTCTTAATAAAAACCCAAAAATAATAAAATGTTATCAAATTATTGAAAATGAATTTAATTTTAATTTTAATAAAAAATATTAAACTTAATTTTAATTGTTAATTTAAAAAACATAAACTTATCAAATTATTATTTCAATTATGTTCGAATAGTCAATCACTTTAAATTTAAGAAAAAATACCAATTTCAATCTGGGTGGGAGAATTACCATTCTAAATTCAACATACTTAAATCAACATACAATATCAATACATGCACACATTCAAACAATTTAAAAGATTCATCATTATCATTATTTTTGCTAACAAACAATAGTTTCTTACAAAAAGTAAAAGAAAATTACAGCTGTTGGTGTGAGAGCGGGCGCAGCACGGCTGCGGGGCCCAAGGGTTTATTATTCAGTGTTTCCAGGGCGAGGGGGAATGGAAAAACCAATCTTACCGGCCTTCACCTGTCGCTCATCAATCTCGATTTCATTCTTTTTGTTCTAAAGTCTCTCTTCGTCATCATCGAAGCCTAATCATCGGCTCTCACAACAACATGCGCTGTTCCACGAACCTCATTAATCTCCTTCACCATCACAACTTTATCTGACGTCACACCGCCCATCACTCGCGCCAATCGACCCCGTCTTGGTCCAACAAACTCCAACATCACACTCGTCAATTCATACAAAAATCGACCATCGGCGGTCACGCACGCGCACTCGTCCTTACCATAAACTTCATCAATCATGGCAGATTGCCCGCGAAATTCCCCATTTCGATACGATCGATCGACTATTGTCCCACACGAATCCCTAATGATCCAATTTCGTTTAATTTCAATCTTGGATCGATCTTCTCTGACTGTTTCGATTATTTCTTTCGTACTATCTTTCTCGTTTGAGAATCTCACGCAATCCGATCGAAGAGTGATCAGTTTTGAGTCGCCTTTCGCTTGATTGTCACTTGTAACATCGATTCGTCTTTGAAAATGTATTCGATTCGAGCCATTTTATTTACCATGGAAATTTTGTCGCAAATAGACGATTTTCATATCGTAATGTAGTTTTTATAACTATTGCATTTATTATATGAAGAACTGCCGAAAATCATCAAGTCATTTTTAAAATGGCGGTGATCGATGATTGTGATTTGTAGTTTCTCTTCAAGTAAACATGCCATTCTCAAACTCGAATATTGGCAGAAATCACATCACACATCCGATTTATTGATAGAATCCTAACAAGATGACATTATTTCGGGTACATACCGTTTTGGTAACGCTGTTTTGGTACCGCCGTTTTGGTACTACCGTTTTGGTGCTTGATAAATTTATTTATAAAATTTTTAGCTGTTGTAAGTATGATCTGTTATGTCGAATTTGTTTAATTACTGAATTCACGAACTCGGCAATTTTTACAAAAAAAATTTAATTCAATTATGAAAAAATATGTATTTAATATGAAAAATTATCAATAAAACATGAAAAAATATCAATTTAATATGAAAAATGCTTTTAAAATACAGACGTTTGCAATTCATCTTACCACCAAGGAAGGATTTTAAATAACTATGAATAAAATTTTATATTTGGAATCTATTTGCATAATAAATTAAGATTTTTTCATATGAATTTGATAATTTTTCATAATAAACTGATATTTTTCATAATAAATTGATATTTTTTCATTTTAAATACAGAATTTTTAATATTAAATACATATTTTTTCATATTAAATATAAAATTTTCATATTAAATTGATATTTTTATATTAAATACAATTTTTCATATTAAATTGATATTTATTTCAAACGACGGTACTAAAATGACTGGGACTAAAATGGCGGTACCAATACGGTCTAGGATCAAAACGGCGGTACCAAAACGGCGGGACCGAAACGTTCTGCTGCTCAATATTTCTTTCTCTTTTATAAACTGGATTACTGAGATAAATCGACAGAAGCGCAAGAGATATATGAAAAGTAAAATACCAAACGATAACAGCATAACTTTTTTGAAAACGATCACATTACGTTTAATGATAATATTGGCTTTGTTTTCTATGGGAATCGTAATTTCAATTATCTATCAATGTGATTGAAGAAAATCCATTTCTTTCTCCAGACTCCAAATAATCTTTTACTGAGTTTTCAGAGAAATTCTTGACAACTGCTCTGATCAATTTGAACATGATCACCACATACAGTCAGATCGTGACCACATGGTTCTACGTGTTTCAATAAAATGAAATCGGAATGTAACTTTGGCAGGAAACAAGCGGACGAGATTGTTTCGATTTCTTTGAACGTTTTTCGTGTTTCAACAGTTAATTGAAGTTTTGATTAATTTATCTGGATGACTATTTTCGTGATTATTAGACGTTACAGAATTTAAATCGCTTCTAAAACTTTAGTTCGAGTCAACTTGTTTATGTTGGACTGCATTTATATTTGCATGTCCCCACGGGTAAATTAAACAACAACATGTCATACAATATTTTCGATGTGAGTAAATAGTAACATACATAAGAAAACCATTTTCAATTTGAAATGAAAAAATATTTTAAATTAGTTTGGAGGAAAAAACTTACATGCTCCAGACATCAGCTGAATAATCATACAATGATCTAGACAGCACTTCCGGAGCTGAGTAAGCAGGAGAACCACATTGAGTTTTACATAACTGATTTTGATCAGATTGCATACTTGGAAGAGACAAAAGGTTCGAAGGTTTCAACTGAATACTTATGCCAAAGTCTAAATTTAAATTAAGATTAAATGTAAATACGAAATGTAGATACGAAAAAATGTCAGTTCTACGAATTAATTTATGTCTATGCACAAATTTTAATAATTTGACTTCTAATAAATATGTTTTTGGATTGTCTTTGTTTGTCTGCTTTTTTTTGTTAATTCGCAGTGTTTAATAAAATTCATATTATAAGGTCAAATTAGTGCCTCAATTTACGGATCTGTTGTCTGAGAGTTTTGAAGTTTTTATCAAACAAAAGTGTATAGGTTTCCGTTCATAACGAAAAATCAGGGAAATAATAAATTAAAATGTCTTACATTTCAGTCTTTAAGCAAAAATGGCAACATTCTATGATGAGCTCACTTTGGCTGATTGGATTTCTTATGAGAGAGACGAAAGTTCGGCACTTTACAACCAAGCTATTGCTTTCTTTTGATGAAAGCTTATCGTTGAGAAGAATATATAATCAGAGAAAATTTAACAATATTCTTCTCGTCAAGCCCATCAGCAATCGATCACCCATTTTGTTATCCAGATGCGGTTAATATCCAGGTCTTGTCAATTTCCAGAATATTTCACTGATGACGCTTTGCGAGATGTCATTATTTGTGCAAGGATAAAATAATAATTGTTTCCAAAGAGTTCACAGTATTTTAGAATACTGAAAGACTATTCACGGGAAAAGATGTTATATAAAGTATAATAGGTTGTCCTAAAAGTTCCCGGTCAATAATGAAAATACATTTTTTTCTAATTTCTTTTTGGCATTATTTATTTAATATTAATATATGTCGATTTATTTATAGCATCATATGGACTAAGAGATTACAAAGCTAGAAATCCGTGTGTTGCTGCCTCACTATTGGAAGAACGGCTTGGCAACACAAGATGCTGCCAAGGCAATTTGCAAAGTTGAAGGTATACAAACGATCGGAAAGAGTACGGCAATTGATTGATTCAAGCGTTTCAATAAAGGCAACGTTGACTTGAATGACAGTCCTCGTTCTGGACGACCAACAAAATTGGATAACGATGACTTGCAAGCAGAGTTGGACATGAAGCCTTCGTCAAGCACTTGCGATTTCGCATTTAAGCTTGGAGTTGGCAAGTCAACCATACATTGGCATTTGAAGTAGCTCGACTTTATGCACCAGAAACCGTGTCAAGGTCCACACGAACTCACCAAAACACAGGCCGATAAAAGAGTCAAAATTTGCCGACAACTGCTACAGAATCCACGAGATGACCGCTTTTGGAAACGAATTGCGACGTCGGACGAGAAGTGGGTGTACTTGGTCAACCACAACCGAGAAAAGCAATGGGTTCCACCGGGTCAAGCAACACCATCAGTTCAAAAACAAGATTGATTTGGCTTGAAAATCCTGTTGTGCGTCTGGTAGAACTTTGAGAGACTCGTGCCCTTTGCGTTGATTCAGAACGGCAGGTCATCAATGTAGAGCTCTATTGTCAACAGCTGGACTGTGTCTACGAGAAGCTCAAGGAGAAATACCCTGCCTTAATCAACCAAAAACGTCCACTGCTTCAGCAAGAAATTGCTAAGCCGCATACTACCAAGAAGACCACGGGCAGGTTCCAAGAGTTGGATGGAGTCGAAATCCTGCCGCATCCTGCTTACAGCCCTGATTGCTATCCATCCGACTATGGCATTTTCCGATCTATGCAACACTTCTTGAAAGGCTGCCGAATCGAAGCCTTCAATAAAGTTGAACAAGTATGTCAAGAGTTCTTCAATTCGAGGCAGCCGGAATAGTACTTTGACCAGACCCGAAAGCTTGCAGACCGTTGGCAGAAAGTAGTCGAAAACGATGGACTGTACTTTGAAGATTAATTGTTATTTATTTAAAATAAATTCTAGCACAAAAAATTGTATTTTTCATTCTTGACCGGGAACTTTTAAGACAACCTAACATATATACATATATTGTTTCTTGTTAGGGCAATTCATAACACTTTCTTACTGTACTCTAGATAGAAAACAATAATTTTTTCAATGTTAGATTAAAGACCAAAAAATTAGAAAAATTGTTTTAAACGAATAAAAATAATTTCAAATAAAAATTTACGTTTTTAATAAATTGAAAATGTGAGGAATATTTTGAATTGTGGGTTGATATTGTGCATGTTGTATGTTGATTCGGATTGTGCCTCTCCTGCACAGATGGATGATTGATATTTTCTTTGATTCTTACTAATTAAAAATAATTTAATTTAATTTTAAAATAAAAAGATTTAAAATAATTTTTGAATGTATTATTTATTTTTTAATCTAATTTAAAATTTTAATATATTAATTTAATATTAAAAAGTGAACGCCATTTTTCACAATTTATTTTCGTAATTAATTTCGGCGGATTACCCGCCATCTCCAGACTTAATTAACACTGGCTTTTTGCAGCTTATATATGAGAAAGGTGATTATGCAATCAATCATGTAATAAAGGCTCTATTTGAAAATGTTTAACAGAGTAGTTGAGTGTGAAGCTTGGATATTAATTTTTGGATCCATGGATCTTATTAATAAGGCATCACACGTTACTCTCACCCAGTAATTTTTAAATCGATTACACAGAATTTTAAAAATCATTTTCTCCTATTTTCTTTTTACATTTTAAATTATGTTCGACAATATTGCTCCCATTATCCAACCGACTATGCTCTTTGATCCGTTTACAGAGATGACGAGATGTCTCTCCAATGTATGTGGCATTACACCCATTACATGTATATTTATAAACAAGATCGGAGCACAAACCGAGAGGAGTGGGAGATTTATTACTGAACATATCACGAATTTTATATGATAGGGAAATAATTTTTAGATTCATGGTATTTGGGATCAAACTTTTCAAAATTGATGATTTTAAATGTTTAAAACCCTCTGAATAAGGAATCGATAAGATATACCTTGATTCAAGTGGGTTATAATTTATATTAGGGGAAATGGTTTGAGGAATCGTATTATTAAGATTTTTATTATTACTATTTGACTCATTTAATATTTTATCTTTACATGATTGATTACATAATCACCTTTCTCATATATAAGCTGCAAAAAGCCAGTGTTAATTAAGTCTGGAGATGGCGGGTAATCCGCCGAAATTAATTACGAAAATAAATTGTGAAAAATGGCGTTCACTTTTTAATAATGAATATAAATTGCCATTATTTTTTAAATTCCTTAATTTAATATGTTCTTTTTTTTAAAAATGTTTAGATTTAATTTCAACCAATTTAATTCTTTATAATTAATAATTTTTATTAACAGATTTTCATTTATTGAAAATAATTAGTTTGAAATCAGAAAAATATTGATCAAGAGAGATGTCAAATAGTGAATGCGCTTGTAATATTAATAAATGTTGTAAACCTCATATTGATGTTGTTAATAGAAAATATTAATTAAAGTTAAAGTAAAGCTATACATATTATATAAATAAAGTAATAAAGAATTAGGCAGGAGGTAAATAATAAAGAAAGAATTGTTATGATAGATATTTAATATATTTATAGATATAACCGATCCAATACTCTACTGTGATCTTTTTCTACACGTTTAAATTTAGAAATTGTAGATATTTCTAAACTTTCAATTTCTAAAATACAGTGCCATTTAGCTAGTTTAACGTGAAAGCTCTTCAAAATCTGTCCCTTCTTCAACAGTGGGATTTAATGAGCAGTCAAATTATTCCACAAAATTAGTAACAAATTTGATAAAATTTTAACTAAAAGTAATTTGTTTTAAGTTAACATGGAAATTAAATTAATATTTTTCACGGAGAACAATAATATGATTTTTAAAACAAAAATTGATTTTAGTCCACTGTAAAAAAAGTTTGTAATAGATTTCGGGAACCAGATCGATTTTCCATTTCAAATGGCTCCAGTTCCGGAGCTCGCTTAACATTCCTGGAGAGAAGAAAGAGAAAAAACAAGATTAAATTGTTTTTTTTGTATTTAATAATCAGGTTTTGTCCGACAATTGATCACATCATGCAACCTCTCATAACATTTACATAAACACAAAAATAAAACGAAAGATAAATGTTATTTTATTTTAAGAAACTACGGAAACGTCATTCATTTTCCGAGCATCTTCAAATAATGATTAGGAGTTCTGTGTTGCTCTTGACCAGTCACAAGATGCAATCGATTTTTATACTTCTTTGACTATGGCTTCCCAATACACTAATTATTGCTCCTGTAGTCTTCCTCAATGAAATTTTGGAATTACTATGTTAGTCTCAACATAAGCCTTTACCTTTGCCCAAATCGGCTTGATAATTTTCAACATGGGACTGTATGGCCCTAGTCTAAAATGTGTCGAGATCCTGAAAGCTAAAAGTAACAGATATTTTAAAAAAGCTATTTCTTTCCTTACCCTGAAAGGAAATATTTAGTTTTTTTTAAATAATATAAATTAATTAATAAAATATATAATGATGAAAATAGAGTGACGATCGATCCCATTTTAACTTCCCTTTGTTTGAGCAAATCCTCAGGGACGTAAGGAAGCTTTCAGGGATACCATTCAATTAAAATATAATTGTATTTTAAAATTTTTATTATAATTATTAATACTATATTTTTTTTAGTTTTTGGTATTTGTATTATTAATAGTTATTTTGATTACTTGGATTTTTATGAAATTCTAATAGCAATTATTATTATTATTATTGTGAGAAGTGGTTGCAACCTCAATATCAGGATTCATTTTTTAACACCAAAATTTATTTCGAAAATTTATTTCAAAAATTATTTAAACTTTATTTTCAAAATTTATTTCAAAGTTAATTTAAAATTGCTTATTAAAAATATTTTTATTTATAAATAAATATTTAATATTTTTGTTTTCTTGACATTTTTAATTTTAAGATATTTAATAGATACATTAAAGGTATTTTTTATTTTTAAATAGATATTTTATTTTTTATGATTTTCTTTTATTATATCATTTTTAATTTTTTTGAAAATATTTAAAAATACATTAAAAAATATTTTATTTTTAAAAACGTTTTTGATTTTTATATAGTTGTTTTATTATATCATTTTTAATTTTAAAATATTGAATAGGCATATTAACATAAAAATATTTTACCCTTTAAATTAAAAAATAATAAATTATTCAGGCGAGATAAAAATTTAAATTAACCCCTCATAATTATTATTATTATTATTATTATTATTAAAATTATTATTACTATTCTTTTTTTAAAAATAATTAATATTATTATTAATTGTGTCATTTTATTGTAAAATCTCTCATTATTATTATTATTAGTATTTATTATTATTTAGCATTAGGCGATCAACTTTTCTGTTTAAAATTGAAGATACTGAGATCATCCGCCGTGCAGCTGAGTACAAACAATTTATTGACGGTATTGATTTTACTAGCTACCAATTGACGAATATTGTAGCTATGGATGAAACTGCTGTTTACTTAGGTCAGTCTGCTGAAACCACAATAAACTTAAAAAGTGCCACCTCGGTCTATGTTCCATCTACCGGTTATGAAAGCACTAGAATAACCTGCATTTTGGCTATAAGAATGGATGTTTCGAAAGTAGTCCCATGTATTGTGACTAAAGGAACTAAGGAGACAATGGAGAAGGTTAATGGAGTCTATATGATCAAAAGTCCAAAAGCATGGTGTACCCAAGATGTCATCAAAAATGGATTGACATTACTTTTCCTTTAGTTCTCATGTGTGGTTGACTAAATTGTCAATCAAGAAGACAATTTTTATAATTTGAAATACAGTTGCTATTTTTTAAATACAATTTACGAAATCTAAATTCAATTTTTATTCTTTGACCTACAAGTTGAATATTCTATCGGTTATAAAACGGTGTGAATTACAAAATGTTTATGTTTTTAGTACATAGTTTATTACTCGATAAAAATATTTATAAAAACTAATATCTAAGTAAATTTAACCCTTTCGCAGCGGCTTTCCGTTTTAAGTTATAGATAATTTTTGTTAAATATATAATGTTTATTCCGGTCTGAAATTTATTATTTAAAAGTTTTTTTTGGAAATTTATTCAGGAGGCGGGCTGGGGAGGTTGGGACAAATATATCCCATTCGTCTTTTATGATGGGTCATATATGTCCCAACAGCCTTTTTAAACATTCACTGGGACATATGTGTCCCAGCAGCTGCGAAAGGGTTAAGAAATATGAAATGTTTACTAAAAATTTAATAATTTAGCTAGAAAATTTTCGGAGAAATTAAAGCAATTGAAAAGTTAAAAAAATTGAATGAAATAATGTCTGTTTAAATTATATTTCTCCAAGTTCTAAATTCTTAGATTGAATATTTGAGAAGAGAAAATTTCTTTAACCAGGGTTTTTAAAGCCATTTTGGTTGTAAAATGTACACCCAACGTTTGTAGATGTACACCCAAAAATTTGGCTATTTATAGGTAAAGCATGGGTTCATTAAAAAAATGCACACACTGCTATTCCACCCATTCTCTCTCCTTCTTGCACATACATGCTCCTACACAAAGTCATTTATAATTGTATACTTATTTAATAAGTATAGGACATTCTTTTGTAATTAACCCTTTAAATCCAGTGTGCATGTGTGATGTAACAATTGTTGAGTACAACTAAATATGCTATACTGTACACCCCCATTTTTTTAGGTTACACCCTGCTGGAAACCTTAAAAAAATTGAAAATATGCTTTAACACAAAAAAATATTGAAATATTTAGATATAAATGAAAAAAACTAACCAGATAACTTTAAGATATCATTGGCAGTCAGAAGAATATTTTCGACTTTCAAATCTCTATTAAGATAATCATTATTTTTTCATTATAAAAACACATTTTAAATAGCGATAAATAATTTTTATAATCTGCAATCGAAATAATCAACATAAATTTGTAACAAAATTATTAGTGTTTCTTTATCAAACATCCCATTTTTATATTACAGCATAAAATAATAATGTTAGATGAAAGTAAAAAAGAAAATTAACAGGTGTGGCATGTCGTGATTATATTGATTAGATGTTAATGGCGGTACCGAAGACATATCCATAATGGAGGTGTCGTCTCTCATGACGATTTGTCTGTTTAAGAACCACATTGGGATTTTGTCGACCAAAGGATTTGACATGACCATTGTGATTAATTACAATTTGTCTTTGGTAATTTCTCCAGCTCTTTTGGCAACTTCGACTTTGGATTTTTTGCAAACAACGTTGGTGAATCGTTGTCCGATATATTGATCGCAGTCATGGCGCAAATGATGTTTCACTTTTCATGTTCATGACTCGAAAAATGTGATGGTGTTTCGGTGGAATTCTCAGTGACGTTTTAAAATCTTTATTCCATACCATTTCTAATTCCAAATACTTTTCCCACATTTAATATTTTCTGGTGCATTTTTTAATTCATTTTTTAATTAAAATAATTTAAATATTTCCCTAAAAAATATACATAAAACAATTTTGTAGTACGCATCCAATGGTTTATTATTTTTTATTTTAATCAATATTATGTATATTTAATAAAAATAATGAGGAAAAATTAGTTAAATTAAAAAAACAATTTTAAACGGTTTTGAAATTATATTTTTCGTTACAGGGAGTTAGTTAATTCGCACTTTTATCATCGAAATTTAAATAATTAAAAAACGTTAAAAAGTTTAATTTTTGAAATATAACTTTTAAATTATAAAATTTCGTACAAGAATTTTTAATTTAAATTTTTAAATAGATTTGTGTCATAAAATTGAAATAAATAATAATTTCTAAAATATTTTTTTGAAATATAATCATATAAAAAATCATTTTTTTAAGTTTTGAAATAATTTTTAATATTAAAAATGAATTTGTGGATTTGAAATTAAAATGTTTTGATTATTTGGGAATTACGTTTTAAAAGTTCAACCTGTTAACCAGGCGATCTTCTCTGTTATTATATTATTCACATATTATTTTTTTATGTAATTTTATTAAATATTATTTTTAAGGACGTTTTTTACGTCACACCAGCCTGACCCAACCATGATTTATTCTTTTCAAGTTCAAGAGAACAACATGTATTTTGAGGACGTTTATTTACATCCAACCTATTTTTGATACTGTTTACACTTGAAGAGTATACACGTCATGCTTGGTTAATACAAATTATTATTTTAGAATAAATATGATTAAATTGAAATTTGAGTAAATATTAATTTTCCATTCTTTTATTAGCTTGCTTTATATACAGGGTGATCATAAAGTAACTACCGAGTTTTAAACTGAAACAACTTTTTTTGGCAAAACATTATAAAAAAATCGTTTTAAATAGCAAAAAAGCAGTTATTATAATTTAATAGTATTCAACAGAATAACCATCGACATCAATACAATGTTTAAGGCGTCCATGAAAAGATTTAATGGTATTTTGGCACATTTCACCATCTATTTTTGCCGCTTCTTGAAAAATAAAATCTTTAAGTTACTCAATTGTTTCTGGTTTTCTCTTATACACTTCATTCAAATGCCCCCTCACAATAAATTGAGTGGTGGCCGGCCATATATATGGACCACATCGCCCCAGTCAACGTTGTGGAAACGCTTCATCCAGAAATATTCGCACAATCAGTGAATAATGGGCATGTGCTCCATCTTGCTGGAACACAGCTTTCCGTTTGCACGTTCTTAAAAACGATGGTATAAAGCAACTTTTTAACATATCCAGGTAAAGCGCCGCTGTTATGTTTCCTTCAATAAAAAAGGACCATAAACACGAGTTGAAGACAACCCCATCCAACAATGAACTTTTTCACTAGCCTGTGACCTCTGATATGTTTCAGTACCCCAAATGTGACAATTATGTCTGTTTACAATGCCGTTAAGATGGAAAGTTGACTCATCAGGGAATATCAGGATACTAAGAAAATTTTCATCTGCATCTATCGATTGAATTCACGTTTCACACATAACATTTCTAAGAGCGCAATCTTCTTCATACAAAAGTTACGTGGCTTGAATTCTGTAGGGGAACATTTTAAAGTCGTTTCGTAATACTTTTTGAACAGATCCATAAGAGCAATTCAGAGTTCTACTATCTCATTTTTCTCTTCATCATCAATTGATAGTCTTCCAGATTTTGGGGCCTTTAGAACGCTTCTTGTTTCTTCAAACTTTTTAAAGATACCTTTTTTTCGGTTGGAATATTTTTTTCATTTAAGTCGTGAAGTTCTCTTCTTACTAAAGTCACTGACTCATGCTCCGCAAATAAAATAACAACTTTTACACGCCGATTTACATCCATTTTGACTCTTACCCTTAAAACAATAATAAAAGTTAATACATTTAAACAAAATGTACTTTTAATTAAATTTTAAGGAATAAGCTTCAAGATGCCTTTATAATTAAAAAGAAATACAATATAATTCAAAAGTTATTGGTTGTTCGATATGAAACGGGTCAAACTTCACACCTTACATTTCAATCGCGTATAACTTAACTTTGAACTATCGTATGAAAATAAATAAGGTATTTCTTGACAGATATATTATTCCT
>MQRK01246654.1:15553-26807 GCA_001938485.1 Girardia tigrina
AATGATACTGAAAATAACATTTAAATTTATATAAATATAAGGACTATCATATATTCTAGGACTTTTCACCACCGCACTAAGTATTATACCTGCTTTAACATTTAAGTAAACCAAAAAAAACTATTTTACGAATATTAAGAATACTAAAATAGTGTTAAAATCAAAAGTAAAATGCAAGCAATAAGTGTTATTTTAAGAAAAAAATTTTAAAAATTAATAATCTTTTCACTAATTTCAAAATTCAAAATAATTTAATCTCTTACAATTTTGACAAACGCAATTATTCCACTCATGTGTGTAAAGCAAGAAACGAAAGGCAAAGTGAGACCAGTTTTGGATTTTAGAGAAGTAAATTAATTTATTAGTTTTCACGCGATGCATACATCAGCCGTTTGTGGATCCCTCCGGAAGTGAAGATTGAATGTCTGGCAATGGTTAAATCATCGATTTTATACATGTGTACCGTGTTTTCACGCATATAACCCGCGGGTCATGTGTGATTTCATCTACGCCACACGCCACTCACAGGGTATATAGCACTCACAGGCTGTGTATCCTAAAAATAATATACACGACAGCAACTAACATAACACTATGACAATCAACGGGTAATGTGTGATTTTACCTACCTCCAATGACCCTGGTGAGGAAAACATTATGCGGGTTGTATGCGTGAAAATACGGTATTTACAAAGACGTTTGGAAAAAAATCTGTGGAGAGATTAATGAGTCGGTCATATCAATTAACTAAATCGAGTTTCGGATTGGTTTCGGCTCCAAAGATTATGAATAGTAAAATAGATTTTATTTTAGAAAATGATAGTATATTGAATAAGGGTGCTTCTCATTATGTGGATGACTTAATTGTAGATGAAAATATAATTTCCGTTTCAAAAGTTAGACAGTATTTAGACAGTTATGGTTTGAGCAAAGAGTCCGAAGAAATTAGTAAAACGAAGAAAATTTTGAACTACTCTTGAAGTGAATTCGCAGTTACTGGTTATTTAGCGGTATTGACTGATAATTTTGCACAGTCCTCAAAAACACGATAAATATTCATCTACGTAAACCTGTGTCAGAAAATTTAGGATTCGTTAACTCTTTCTATGATGTATAATTTAAAAAATTTATTACGTCTATATGCAAGGAATGCGACATTACATGACGAAAATTGGATGACCAGTATGTCAGGAACTTTCAAGCAAACTACACTCAGTAAGTAGCATAAATTACATAGCATCGTACAGACTAAGAGAATACTATTTAAATATTTTGCTTCCTATAATACTAGAAATGTGAAGTATCTCTTAAAGGGCCGAAAAAAATAGAAATGTAAAAATAGGAGGATAAAATATGTCTGTAAATTGTGAATCATGATTTATAGTGAAGAAACAAAAGCTAAGAGAACCTGATGGGATCCAGCAATAATATATACTTGATTTTCAGAGTTGGATGTTACATTACCATTACGATAATTTTGGAAATGATAAAATATTTTTATTTGAACATGGTTTAGTCTTATTACATATTATATAAAATGTAATTATTCTTCATTATAGATAAGTTCAGTTTTCTTTTCAATATTAGTTAATCTCACCGCTACTCAAAACCTCGGAACATGTTATTTTTCAAACGAAGACTTAATTCAGTATCCCTATCCTTGTGAAGTAAAAAGTTTGTTCAGTTTGAAAAATCGGTCTTCATTTCAGTTTTCAACCAATATTATCAAAAAAATAATATAATTTATGTGAACATAGCTCCAAATTAAGCAAGCGGTTAGTAATTATATTTCCTCTTTCTTGACTCTTTATGATCTTTTTATGACATTTTATCTGTGTTTTACAACCCAATTATCGCAGGGGTATTTCATTTTTTCAATTCCCTTAAAATCAGTAAATTTTTCGTTGTAGAGAAAATTGTGGTCTCTATTAATTTCGCTTAAGAAGTAATTTTTATTTAAATAATAACCCAATATCTTAAATGTTTTTCGCATTTAAGATAAATTAAAACATTTAATGTAAGTTCTTAAATAAATTAATTAATACATAATAACATTATGTGTGTAACCACATTTTATCATGAAATGATGTTACGGTTTCAGGTGTTATTTCTGGTTCGGAAAGACACGTAGAAAATGTTTTTATGTACTGAAAATAATATTTGAAAATATAAATATCACACTATAACGAATGTTCCCAAATAGTGTTATACACATTTTTTGGGTCATTTAAATAATTTTGAAAACATTATAACTTTATTGGTGTGTTAATGTTTTGTGTAGTGTTTGCATGTTTAAATATTGTGAGTTGATTTGGGATTGTGCCTCTCCTAATCAGATGGATGATTGATATTTTAATTCTCATAATCTGACACTAAGTTATTCTAATTTAGATTTAACATTCAAATTTTTAATTTTTATTATTGTAAATTTTAAATAATTTTATTTTTCTAAATTTGTAAATAATTAAATCAAATTAATGTTTTAAATGATTATAAAAAGAAATTTTATTTTAGCCAATAAAATTTAAATTAAATATTTTAAACAAAATAATTTTTTTCAAGTTAGTTCATATTTGGGATGAGAAGTATTAAACTTTGAGTGATGAATTTAAGTTAGGGCAATACTATTGATCATCATAGATATGATCAAAATTGTGAATGTAATACCGAATGTGTGAGTTCTCTTAACAATTGGTAATAAAACATTTTTAGATGAAAAATGTAAATAAAATAAGTTAATAAAATTTTAGAAATATCATTTTTACAAAACTTTTTTAACGTCCTCAACATCAAATATATCCGATCTGTTAGAAGTAATTGAAACACAAAAAGTGACACTATTAAATAGTAGGGCAAGAATTCTTTTATTATAACAAAATTCAAGATTCCCAGTATTTGAATTGGCAATATCCGTTAATATTATAATAAATCCGTGTTTCCTATTTGTTTAATTATTTAGTTTAATACTAGCTTTTCGGTAGCTTAACAAAACATATTACTATAATTTGTGAATGATTTGTTATTGATTTAAATAAATAATCAAAAGACAGAAAAATTGAAAAGAAAAACAATAAAATGATTCATAAACTTTTTACTATTTTTTAATGGATTTGTAAAATATTAACAAAGTCGACATACCCCTTGAATTTTGTAGTGCACCCTCTTGAGATTACGAAATCACCTTTGGGATTTCCTTTATAAACAAGTAATTTTAAAAATCTCTGTTTTTATACGACTGAAAGTTTATTGAACAATAAATTGTCCGTTGAGATCATGAATATCCCTTTCTATCGAAACAATCGTATTGCATTGTACATCATTGTATCGTTAGACTGGATTAAAAATAAAATTATCTCCATCTATTGTCTTATCCTTGAAACTATGATTAACTTCAATGTCTTGCCTCTTCATTTTTTCTTAAAAATCAAATTATAACAAAGTAGTTCTTTTTGTGTATGTATTCCGTAAATTAATATTATAAAGTATACAAACATTATGTCAATTATATTAAAAATATGTTCAAATTAAATAAAGAACAAAATAATCCATGCATAAAGCAATGTGGGAAGATGATAATTACCTGGTATTTTAGATATGATGCCGCTGCGGTCGCGTGGGTTCACGAGCCAGTAGTAATATTTGATCGAGTTCAGGCACTGGAGCACCGCGTTTATGCACCGGGTTTTGTTGAATGTCACTCCGGAAAGAAACTCGTTTGCCAAGAACTCGTATAATTTCAGTTGAACCTGAAATTGAATTTATAGTGATATGATCAATTTTCACGAACAATTATTTTTGTAAAAATTAAACATTGAAAATAAATTTAGAAAATCTGAACACGAAAGTTGAGTAAATTTAACGATTTTTATAGGAAATATTTTCTGATCGTTCAAACGAAAAAATATAATCTACGATATAATTAATATTTCATAACGAAAGTATTGTTTCCAAATGTGTATCGAATTTCTCTGCGTTGTAGGGGACAGGAACAAGCGGTAATTTGTTCACGCTAACAGTGCTTATTTTTTATAGAAAGATTAATATATATTTTAAAATTCTTGTGCAACAAATGTGGGAATTACTGGAAAGGAAACTGAGAAAGACTTCTAAATTATATGCGATATAGAATGAGGCTTAAAAAAATTAAAATTAAATTGACCTTTTGTATCAATTATTATTATTAAATATTTTTACGGTACACCATTCTAGGTTGAAGTCTCTGATAGGAATGTGATGTCGCGACTCAGATGGGTGCCTTTCAAAAAATTAAAAAAATACCCTTTAATTAAGAATAAGAATTCGATATAGCTAAAGAAGAACTTGTAAATAAGGCTAATTTGTTATGATTAGATTCGCAAAGAGAGATGTTTATCAAACCTACCATAAAAAGTTATTCTTATTTCGAGTATTGCTGGAAGTAAAATTATGCATTAAGATTTATTTACGAAAAGGTTTTCAATAATATATCATTACGTGCATTATAAATCCTTCTTTAAAATAACAAAAATCCAATATTATTTCTCTCTTCAACTATCCCCTTTTAACATCAAATGGTCATAAACAAAAATTAAATATATTTCGTTAAGTTATGGATGCATAAAAGAACAGCCAGGAATGGAAAATAGATTTTCCGCTGTTTTATTAGGTTGAAAAGATCCCAAAAAGTTCATAAAAACATTCGCATATATTTGGGTTCCACAAATTATCTAGAAATTTTTCTAATTAAGAATAAGATAAATTAAGAATATTATTTTTTGCTATATAACTGAATAGATAAACAATTCTTGAATTAAAAATTGTTATCAAGTACAGTTCGAGTACTGCTCACTTTCCACTTCCTTCATTCGGTGTCAATGGCATCAAAGACGGAAAAATATTGCTAAAACATTTAGTTTTGGAAAATATCTTAACTTCCTTTTCAAAATCTAATTTTCTTTTTCACTTTTATCTAATATCATATTTTTGAAATAATAGTGAATATTACATCTATGAAAGAAATATATTTTATTACTACTAATAATTAATATTTTAAAATTAACATCTTTTTTTGGTCAATAAGCATTTTAGTTTCTCTAGATTTTGGCTTATTAGCTTAAGTATTTAATTGATTAATTATTTGAAATGAGCTCAAAAAACAACAGAAAATTATCAAGAAAAACGTAAACAAGAAAAAACTACAGTCCTAAAATTAATGTTCAAGCGATACTTCCAACCCTCTTTTCACAAGCTGTTAATGAAAAATACCTTTACAAGTACCATTGTCATTACAGTAATTCTTCAAATCACTTTCACTATTCAACATCTTTCTTGATTAATATTTTCTTGAAAATCATCCTAATATATGAAAAAAATGGGAAAATATTTTTAAATTTAAATTAATTATCAGAACTGCCATTGATTGAAATCAAATCGAAAAATTTATAAAAAGAAGTACCAACTAGATTAATACTTTAAAATTTTAAATTAAATCAAAAAATTGAATATTACATATTTTAAATATTTGTCCTTTAAGATTAATTTAAATTATTTTCAAATAGTAGGAATCGGAGAAAATAGCAATCAGTAATGTTGGTAGGAGAGACAATCCGAGTCAACATACAACATGCAAAACAAACAATTAGGTCCTGATCGATTTTGCAGTTTAATGTCGTCTTATAAATATGAAATTTATCTGCTTGTGTTAAAACATTAAAAAGTTGTAAATTCTTAATAAAATTTGGAATGAGACCATCGTTTCTACAACTTTGTAGAAAATTGAGGTATATTTTCAATTTATTTAAATGTATAATAAATTGGAAATAGACATCAATGGTCTCATTCCAAATTTATTACGTATCTATCTCTAGCGAACGGTTTAATATGACATTTGTTTGAATAAATGAAAGCCATGTTGAAGGTAAAACGATTTTCAATTTAAAATAAAGATTTCGTTATTAACTCGCAACGATATGATTACACAGCAAATTAATATTAACTATCACGAATGAATGTTGCTATTTGAAAGTATTAGTATGTACATGAATTCCCAGTACTAAAGAAAAATAAACAAATCCCAACGAAACTATAATTTGAAATAATTATTAACACAAAATACTGCCCAATAATACCGTGAAAACAGAGAAAGAATTACCTCAGGAGCGGCATAGATCCACAACGCTGTATTGCTCAACAGATAGTCATATATGTGTTTGACTAGTTCGAGTGAATGGCTGCTCCCAGGAGGAACGGATACTTTGTAATCGGATTGGGCATTAATGTTACTATTTGTGTTATTTCTTGAGCTGGAATTACCAACTGGAGCATACTGAAACTTGGGTCCAGTGGCCATAGCAACTATTTGATCAGTCAGAGCAGGAGGATTTTGTTTTTTTGATAAATATTCTATATGAAGATTACTGAGAGACAAACAGAGCTTAATAATGCTATCAAGAAATTCAACATTGAGTTGTTGATAAAGGTTAGATTTGGAAATTAAGTAGCTTATGAGTAAGATTCCTTTACTCTGAACCAATTGTTGGCGAATAGCTGGTGAACCATACAATAGTTCAAATAATAAATTCATAAGTCGAGCTCTAAAATAATTAGACAATTTCACTGGAATTATTGTAAAATGAAAATATTAAATTTATATTTATTTTGGAAATAAAAAAAACATGTTCAAGTAGAATAACTCAAATATTATATTAGAATTATAGTTAATACAGATCATATTAATCTTTAGCATTTTATTTTTCATTGTCGAGGAAAGTTTTCATTGATTTATTAAAAAATATAATATAAGCATTTAAATGAATTACGATATTTGAATAATATATAAAATCTATCAAGCAGCACTCAATCATTCAAACATCACCATTGCACCACAAACACATCTCCGAGGAATGGGCCTACGAGGGTCTCTGACAATCAGAAGAACATTTCAACAGCACTTCATGAGTACTGTATTAGCCAATATCCTAGAACAATATGCTACTGCTAATACTAATGCCATTGCTATCATTGCATAACTACCCGAATTATAACCAATAAGTAATGTGGATATTGCGCAAGTACAAACAACAAAATATATTTTACATGTCAAAATCATAAGTGAATGAATTCACTGGATAATGATTATTTCTTGCGGACTCAAAAAATAAATGAAGACAAAAGATACATTTCGTTGGTCTTACGAAGCTGAGTCTATTGTTACTAGTAAATAAGTCTTTGCCATTTGACTGCTTCTTCCATTAACCAATCCTTCTCGTGAGTTGGTCTCAACAGATCTGATATGCTTAGATCCTATTGTTCATAAAATCGGCGATTACTTCACGCTGATATTTTTAAAAACATTTTTCTGGAAATGTCTCTCACATATTTCAATAAATCTTTTACCAAAATATTATTTATCAATTTTAACCTCCTTCAATTTTTTGCATCTTGACAACCAACAAATAATTATCAAATTATAAAATTAATATCAATAAAATTATTCATAAAATTCTTAAATTTTTGTTCATTGTAATCTATTGTTAAACATAAGAATGTTAAACGCTTTAGAAGACTATTAGCTTAATAGAATGCTACAATGGTAGGTTAGATAAGTAAGTCAAGTGGTTATGGTTGTCCATATATGAAGCATTTGAAGTTCTTGGATAGAAAGGAATATTAGGATTCCCCGTGACGCATTCTCATTCTTATTAGCCTTCTATTATATTGCATTGCTATTGTATAGTTATTATTGGGTTGTTGCATAAGTTCCCGCCGTTTTTTAAACATTTATTTTCAAAGAAATCAAAGAATTTTAACAAGCAAAATAATGGCTCAGTTAATTATATATTTAATGAAATCATAAAATTTTAACAGCAAAAATAATAACACTTCAATCAATTATGTATTCTCCTTCATTGTTCACTACTTCTTCCCATCTTTCCACCAGTTTGTTGATTCCATTTCGCCAGATATCCTTAGGTCGAGTCTCGAAGAAGTTGTTGAGCCAATTCTCAAGATGATCCTGATTTTCGAAGCTAAGACCCCTCATTTCATTTGAAAGGCAGCGGAAGAGATGGTAATCCGTCGGGACGAGGACTGGGGAATAGGGAGGATGTTGAAGGACCTCCCAACCGAGCTCTTGGAGTGCCACCTTGACAGTTTTTTGCGGTGTGAGGCCGAGCATTGTGATGGAGGACGATCACCTAGCCTTGTCGTCCGATCTTTTTTGTTGAATTGCCTCATTGACTCGATGCAATTGGGCTTTATAGAGATTCTTTTCTACTGTCATGTTCTTTCCAAGCATTCCCCAGTGGATTAGGCCTTCCCGATCCCACCATACGCAAATCATTGTCTTCATCGGGTGCAGGTCTTTCTTGATCCTGGACTTAGGCTTCTCTCCAGGACTCACCCACTCTTTCCTTTGCTTCATATTCACATATAGACACCATTTCTCGTCTCCAGTGACGATTCTGTATAAGAAACATTGCCTGTGGTCAGGGGTTCCTTGGTGTCGAGCGAGATTTGGAGCAGCAATGGAAAGCCGCTTATCCTTCTGTTTTTGGGTGAATTCGTGCGGGACCCAAGCTCTAAGCTTTTGAATGAAATCCATCGACTGAAGGTGGTGTGAAACTGTCGCAAAATCACAATTCATCTTTTCGGCCAATTCTCCGCATTTCTGGCGGCCATCTTCCTTCAAAAGATCCCCGAGTTGGTGCTCGTCCATCTCGACTGGTCTCCCGGAACGAGGAGCGTCGCTGAGGTCGAAATTATCGTGTTTGAACCTGGCAAACCAATCCCGAGCAGTTCTCTCAGCTAAAGCGTCCTCTCCATACACGGCACAAATATCTCTGGTAGTTTCACTCGCTTTTTGACCTCGATGAAAGGTGAAAAGAAGGAGGTGTCGAAAATGCGATTTTTTGTCGACTTGACAATTCATTTGACGGTTATAAAAAAGACAAAAAAAATAATATAGGCAAAAACGATTACTTTAATCTTTTAGAGCATAGCACGGGCTTTCAAATGGTATACAACACTTCGCCAAACATCAAAAAGTCTTTGTAGAACAAATAGTTTCATGTAACGGCGGGAACTTATGCAACAACCCAATATTATTATATATTATAATTGTTATTTTCCATATTTTAAAATGAAATATTTCTAAAAAAATTAAATCTTCAATTTAAAAATCTTTCAATAGAGATAGATAAAGTAATCTGAAGAAGAATTATGGACAGGGTAATGTAATTTAATTGATTGTGAAATAGTAACGAGTTATGGACTAATTAGTTTACATTTGAATCCGGATGGGTAGTCGGGATGGATATATATCGGAGGGAAACATCAACGGATTCTCTGTTAATAATGTGATAGAAGCAGTTTCTTCAAACATCTGCCCCCCCCCAACTCAGCCAACTACTAGCAGAAAGATGTAATTAATCTCAAAGAGGAGAAATAATCAATTTGTCTGTCAAAATTCGATCAAACCGGTTGCGTTTATTGTTAGTAGATTATGAAGTCTCTCCTTATACAAGAATATCTCTTCTAAAAACAATGGTAAATGATCGATTATTTCACAAAATCAATATTTTTCAATAACAGGAAATGTTTTTTTTAATTTCTAATTTATTAAATAAATGATTAATTGTTAACTAAATTTGTTTCATTCGCAGGAATAACAAGAGATTCACAGACATATTAGCAGAATATTCCCGTCGCTCGTTACCTAGTAACAAAAATTAAGAGAATTAAATAAAGTTAATAAATTAAAATTTATTTTATTTGAAAAACTCGAAAGAGTGAGTAAACTGAGATGTGAGCATTGTTGTCGCATCAACGTTCCAAGACTCCCCCTCCAACGACTCCTGCCCTCTGCAGGAAATTCCGCTGAAAATAACCATTTTACCAACAGTGAAAATAAGCAACATCGCTTTTGTATTTCGTTTTGCGTCTTAAGTCAAATTTTAATGGAATTAAGATAAATAAAAGTGTAAAAACAGCTTTGCACAGATCTGCAAAACAATATTTTTAATTTTAAATTGCCATAACTTTTTAATATAAAAATAACAATCATTTGTTTTGAGAGCTCTGGATCCACTTAATATTTCTTATCTGTTAACCCATTTACGCCTTGATGACGCTTGAAAAAATAAACATTCAGTGACTTGAGAAGAAAGTTTATGAAATTTTTCAAGTTTTATCACGTCTATATAAATAAAGTAATGAGTCAATGACCTTACTTTGCTTTAAATATCACTGGTTGAGATTTTACAGTCATTTGTATCATTTTACATCATACCCTCTCTAGTTCCTATTTAGGAGTTAATGGGTTAATTCAACGTTTTATTCAAGTTTTTTTATTTATTTCAGGAACACGTCACTTAGGAATACAAAACGATGAATAGACATAACAGTCTTTTCTCAACATAACTCACATTTCGCTCCACAAATTCTGCTGAGTCACCAACTCAGAAAATGCTAGTTGGACTGAAGTTATTTTTCTAACAAATACTTCTTGAGAGTTCTAAAGAAACAATAATTGGTCCATGTCAATTCTAGTCTGTATAGTGGGTGGCCACAACCTCAATTTTCAAACTTTAATTATGGCCATCAAAAACTATACTGAGTGCACTGGCACATTGCCTTACAGGAACCAAAGATGCCTGTTTTTTTTGCATTTTTCCATGACCCTGGTTATAAAATATGCAGAGCTGATTTGGATGATTTTATCCGCAAAGTCCATGTGAACGCTGATATTCATTTGCACCGAGAACCTAAAAACTATCATCACCCCATGTGGATAGTCTTTCTTTGCATCATCTTCACTTAATCTTCACTTAACCGATTAATGTTTGGCTTCAGTCAAGATTGTGCTGAATGGAGTTTAATCCTCGATAATTAAATTCGTCAGTAAAATCTCCCCATGTTCATAAAGATCAAAGTTGTTTTGTGATTCGGTATCATCTTGAATAAGGTTTTCTAATGCTCAATGCTATTCAATTTTGTAGAAACTGAAATGAGGCTGATGTTTTTTTGTCAAAGGATGTTGTGGTGATTCAGCACTCTCTTTTGAATGATTTCCGTAATTTTTAATTAACAGAGTTTAACATTTCTTTCAAACAGCTTTCTCTTTCTTCCTCAAAACAAACGTATAAATACACTCATAATTTTTATTCCAATTGTTAATTTTTAGAAACAAAGTATACACTCATAAATATTCCAACAATACAAAATAAAGAGCAAGAGTCTTACGAACGTCATTTTATAAATATTATTAATAAAAAAA
>MQRK01246656.1:10448-22171 GCA_001938485.1 Girardia tigrina
GTGCAAACCTTCGGTAAACTTCAACTGTCATTCGCCCTGAAACAACTTAATAGAACATTCAACTGGACATTTGTCGTGGCTGAAGTCACACAGTCAATCCTAGGTGCAGACTTTTTCGACCACTTCAACATCCTCGTCGATTGCAGAAACCGCAGACTGCTCATTAACAACCACACATATAACAGCCAACCTGCATCACCATTTCTAACTGGCATCCACGCAATCCATGAACCTCATTCTAACATCCCAGATGTAATTAAAGCAAAATACCCAAACGTCCTCACCCGATCCATCGGACCGGATCAACCAGCCTGTATCTCGTCACACGTCATTGTCACCTCAAACTGTGCCCCAGTTCGACAACGCCGACGAGAACTGGCCCAGGACAGACGACTGCTGGCTGAAAAAGAGTTCAAGGAGCTTGTAGAGTCTGGCATCATTCACCGTTCATCATCACCATGGGCAGCTCCCTTGCAAATTGTGACGAAAAAGGATGGAACTCTGAGGATTTGTGGAAATTACAGGGGTGTAAATAAAGTCACCGTTCCTGACGCATATCTGATGCCGCTGATATCGGACATTCTCCAGCGATTCGCAGGATGCGCGGTCTTTTCTTCACTGGATCTAGCCAAGGCGTATCATCAGATTCCAGTCGATGCGGAATCAATTCCGAAGACCGCCATCATCACACCATTTGGTCTATTCGAATACCTTCGAATACCATTTGGTTTGCGAAATGCGTCTCAGACATTTCAACGGCACATCGACATGGTACTTCAAGGACTTTCAAACGTCGCTGCATATGTGGATGACATCATAATCGCCTCTCCGGATGCTGAACAACATCAACAACATCTGTCCGAGACCTTGGCGAGACTCAATTCCCACAATCTGCAGATCAAGCTAGAGAAGTATCGATTCTTTCAGTCAAACGTTGAATTTCTAGGTCACAAATTATCCAAGGATGGAATCAAACCACTTGAGAGCAGAGTGAAGGCCATTCGGGACTTTCCCCGCCCAGACACTGTTACCTCCATGAGAAGCTTCTTGGGCATGGTCAACTACTGCAGGCGTTTCCTGTTAAATTTGTCTACAACTCTTGCTCCTCTCACTGCCTTTTCATCCGGACCGAAGAAATCCTAAATAAATTGGACCGATGAAGCTGATACAGCATTTAAACGGATCAAAGAGGACATGCTGTCGATATCATCCCTTCATTTCCCCGACAGTTCATTACCTCTCACGCTCACAACTGACGCATCAAACACGGATATAGGTGCTGTACTCATGCAAGTACGGGAAATTCATCCAGAACCAATCGAATTTTACTCTCACAAGCTCTCACCTGCACAAACGCGCTACTCCACCTTTGATCGTGAACTTTTGGGACTGTATCTGTCTGCTAAACACTTCGAACACCTCATGATTGCCCGAAACACCACCGTATACACTGACTACAAACCGCTACTCTACGCCATGACCATGAAGTCACCATCACCGAGACAACAGCGACAAATAAGCTATCTCTCCCAATTCAACATGGAGATCAGACACATAAAAGGAGCTGAAAATGTCGTGGCCGATTGTCTATCCAGAACAGACATCGCTTTTCGTCCCCACTACAGCATAGATCGAATATTTATTTTTCAATCAAACATTTATCAGATTCATTCTCATTTAAAAATAATTTTCCAAATTAATAGGAACGGGTGTGGAAGTGAACTTTTAGAAATGGAACAAAATTAAAACTTTGATTACGGTATATTTGTATTTATCATATGAAAATGGATGTCCCATTATTTGTTTAGACAACCAGATGTTTCTAAGTATTATGTAAACAACCACACCAACAGTTTTGAATCTGTTTTGTAAAGAAATACTGTCAAAATAATACTTGTTCGAGTTTGCAAAGCTTGAATTAAGACTTTAGAAAAATAGATTTATAAATATAATTTATTGTTTAAACATATTAAACAAAGGTAAAATATCGTTATTTTAAACATGCATAAATTCACCGTAGTCCAAGATGTTTTCGTTCCTACAAAACTTCTTTATGTATTATGTCAATTATAAAAAACTAAAAATGAATAAATGGTCTTCAGCAAGCTATAGAGATTGCTAAAATTTTACGGGTAATAAAAACAAATACGAAAACTCCATAGAGCGTGTTAAGATGACATAATAATCCATTAATGACATAATCACTGCTTGCCTGTATAAGCAGATTTAAAAATAAAATTATAACGTTTTTCAATATAAAAATCTTTAAAACTTGATACACATTATATAATATTTTTAAAAATTATTTTGCGATCAACAAAATTCTAAACTATAAAAAAATAATTCGACTCAAAATGGGAATTCCAAGTTTAAAGTCTAAAATTTAATGTAAAGATTTCTATTACAAGAATTTTATATTATTTTTTTTGAAATTTTATTTTTCTTATTTTTAAAACATTTATTGAAAAATATAAACATAAATAAAGTATTATAATAGTTACAATTAAACTTTAAAATATTATTTTAAAAATCAAAAAGTCAATAAATATTGAACATTTAACTTATTACTGCGTAGAAAGATTTGTTTGAAGAATAGAAAACTCATCTTGAAACATCTAAACAATCGTGATACCTTGTTACGAGTTAATTATGTCTCTATTCCGAGACTAATAATGCAGCAGAAGATAGTCCAGGATGAAATAGTAAAAATTCTTATTGAGTTTCTTAAATTCAAAAAAAACCTTTTTGAACTTATCTTAAAGCAATAAAACCTTTGGCTGAACTGAATTTTATTTACCATTAAAAATACAGTTTCGTATTAAGTAAAGTCTTGTGCTTATTCACTTTCTGTAGAATTTCTTTTAAGATTCCATTATCTTGTTTTTAGATTCACATTTTATTGCTAGATATATCAAGAAATTGATCGAAAGTTTTTATTTCTAATACAAGAACTACGCGATTCGGATGTATTGACATCGCGGATTGATCAAAGTATTAATTAAAGATTAATTATAATTATAATAATATAATCCGATATAAATATTAATTATAATATTTACTGAAAATTTTTCCATTTAGAATTAATATACCTTTTAAAATTGTATTAATAAAACAATTCAAATATTAAATTTCCAAATATTGCTGATGATGATGTATGTAACATGGAAACATGTCGAATAATTATATAAAAGAAGCTTTAATAAAATTATATTTTCAAAAATATATATATCGTAAAGTAAAATTTTTAAAAATCTATATACAAGGGATAAAAAGAAGGCAACTCGAAAATTTGATGAAGAAAATTATGCTTATGTACGTTAAAAAATATAAAAGATGTTTTCCAAGATTTTTCAATATCATTAGGTGAATCTACACAATGCATTAAACTAACACACACCGGACTAAATAATAATTGAAAAAACATTTTAACTATAAATCTTTGGATTAAAATGAATTTATTTCATTTTTCCTTAAAATTAACCAAAAATACATCAAACGCCATCAATGCCATTTTCTCAAACTAACTATTGTCATCTATCAACTGCTGTTTGAGAAAACAGTATGTTTACTCTACTGTTCCGTACTTTACGAGATAACGGAGATGTGATAAAGATAACAATTGAAAGCCAACCAAAAGATAATCCTTGAGATGAAACTTCTCATATATATATAACTATTTTAATTCTTATTTTTCGTTTTCTTTCCATTCAAAATCAGTGAATTATTTTTCGGTTCCTGTAGTAATAATTATTAAATTTTACCAATTTGAAAAATTGTCCTTTTTATGTAGGAGAGAAAAATATTAAGCTTGCCTCGTACTACGACATTTTTTTCTGGTATTTGACTGGCATTTATCTGATTCATCTGCAGAACCGCGGACATACACAAAAATTTGGATTGATTAGGCATTATTTACGAAAAAGAATTACATTAATCCTCACTGTTTTTCATCGAATGAACAAATTTCTGACTGTGGTGATCCATTAAAATGACATTACTAATTTCATTTCGCTTAAATTTAATATTGAAAAATCTTGGAAAACATCATTAAAATTTTTAAACGTACATAAGCATAATTTTCATTAAATATTTTTCGTTTTTATATCGTTTTTATTTACTTTCTTAGATAATTGAAGATAGGAAAATATCACAAGTAAGATTGAAGCTGAGTTGTAATTGATAAATGTACAATGGGTTACCATTTATTATTCTAGGCATTTATTTTAAGGTATTTTCAACTTTAAATAAATGTTTTGAGAAAACGATTGAGTTTGATAGTTTTGTTAATGACTTTTACAATAGTATAGTTATAGTTGTTTGTAATATTTGCCAGATGTGTGTCAGGCTGATTAATGGTCTGTCCGAGTAATAAGTTTACCCAAGTGACTTAAATTTTGCAAGAAAAAAATTATTTAATAATAAATTTAATTTGTTAGAAACATTTTATTAACTACAAAGTAAATAAATTTAATACTTTTTGGTACAACCTTATTTAATGAATTTATTTTAAATTTTTAATTAGTCTCATACTTAAAACATTATTTTGTTTGTAATTTTGATATTATTAGAATTTGTTATTTTTTTAAATGTCTGAGCGATGTCCTGACTGTAGGGCGGGTGTGCCAGGCTCACAAGACCACATTTGGGAGCTGTTTCTTATGAAATTTGTGCGGATTGATTAGGCGGACTGTCAATTAATAACCAAAGTTGAATATGTGTTGCCATACGTTTCTTTCTTTTGCACTCAGTAACAATGACATTGAAGTATTCTGCATTGATAGCACTACCCTTTTGACAGAAATGAAAAATGTCAGCAACTTTTCGTGATAAGAGTACGAAAAGCATGAATTATCGTCTGTGAGAAGTTCTTTTTTTCATCTGAAGTAGGGATCTCTAATCTTTGCAATTCAACTCAGCAGACTCTTTCCTGGTTTCAGAGAGTTACATTGAGAATAAGGTCACTACCTGAGAAATAATATTGTCAGACCCATTGCTCAGAAATCGCTGGGTTGGCCGGAGCTGACCAAAGGCGTGCCTCTTTTATCTCTAGAGTCAAACACTTCGGCAGATATCTGCTGCACAACTTTCTGTATTCCAGTTCTGTTAAAATAGTATGGGCAGAATCGTCGCTAATCTACAATTGAACTGGTAGTTTGAGTACTATTACTCTACGATCACATTTGACGATATTTTCTCATTCAATTTTTTACTCATTTCAGATTTCATTTGTTCTTCCTTCACCAGCATCATTCACAGATCCCTGTGTGGCTTGAACTCTTCAGTCAATAATAAAAAGCCGCTATGGATGGGTAATCATCACCGTAAACTTTCTGCTCTCATGGTTTTGTCTGCACTTGTCCAAAGTTTATATTAAAATTTAATGACGCTGCGGTACTCTGCATTGTCCATTTTCTTCAAAATGATGCAAACTAAAATAGACAAAATTAATCAAGTAAAATGAGTGTTTTTTCGTACTAGTAATATTGTTTGTAGAGCTCACTCTTTGTTCTCTAACAGATACCTTACTTATCGAACAAAGAGGGAGTTTTAACAAGTAACTTTAGCTATTTAGACTTATCTTAATAACAAGGATAATAAATAAAAAATAATTCAACTCTGAATAAAAATGTCAACAAAACAAATTTTTAATGATAAAAAAAATAAATAACCGTTCTTGAAATAAATAACCGCATTTGAAAAAATTTAAACTAATTCAGTCACAATGACGATTGAATCTTGATTGAATATTGAATCCAAATTTATTTTACAATTAATAAAATCTTAAATAAGTATTTTACTAAATTGATTCTAGGAAAGGAGATTATTATCGATACATGGCAGAATTTTCTAAAGAACGCAAAGAAGCATCTGATAATAGTTTAGCGGCTTATAAATCCGCCACTGATATCGCAACAACTGAACTGGCTCCAACTCATCCAATTCGTCTAGGCTTAGCTCTTAATTTTTCGGTATTTTATTTCGAAATAATGGACGACTCAATCAAGGCTTGTCAGTTGGCCAAACAAGCTTTTGATGATGCTATCACGGAACTGGACTCACTACCAGAAGATGTGTATAAAGATTCTACATTGATCCTTCAATTGTTGAGGGATAATTTATCGCTATGGAGGAATGATGTTGCTGTGGATGGTAATATTAATTATAATTTATTATTATTGATATTTATATTAATTATCAATATATCAGATGATGCTTCCAAAGATCCAGAAAAGAAATAGATAGATAATTATCAGAAATGAATGATAAACATTAGATTTAAATAATAAGCTCTGGTAATATGAAATCTGTAGAATGCTCGCATGCGTGATTGTTGAATCTTTTTCATTATTTTGATCTCATTTTGAAGATGTAATTTTCCAATATACTTTGAATTCAACAATCGTGTTATGTTTTGAGAATTTTAGTTACTCTTTCTCGCAATTAATGTTGCTTTTGCAGAAATAGACCAAGTCACGTACAAATCTCAGCGTTGTTGTCAGGAAAGTATGCCTATATTTTAAACATGGTTTTTAATTTTTTCAAACTTTCATAAAAATCTTAAAACTTTATGAAATTCCACCCGTAATGTCTATAATTTTCAAATAAATCAAATATTAATCAAATGAAAAATGGAATATCAAATACCTATAAAGAAAAAATCATGAGAAAAAATATTGCCAGTAGCATCTGTTATCGTGATTCGAAATAATCAAGACAAACAACTTCAATTATAAGACCAAGAATTTCGGTTATACCCGAAAACAGCGAATTCCCAAAACAGCGATTCATCAAAACAGCGAAGTCTCAAAACAGCGATAGAAATTTTTCATATTAAAATGAGACTTTTGTCATTTAAATTTGGGAATTTTTATATTAATAAGATAATTTTTATTTTAAAATATTTTATTAATAAATATTTGAAAATATATTATTTACAATCTGAGGAACGAGGCACCGGTACTTATTAGACCTTTATACCAGTAATTCCACCAACATTGGTTTCAAAAGATTAAAAAAGAAATGTGGAATATGTATGACATCATACGGCCCACTAACAATGATGTTGGAGGTTGGCACAACCGTTTCAATAAATTAGTTGTTAAGCATCACCCGAATATTTATGATTTAATAAAAGAACAAGGATTTACAGAAACATCGATAACACAAATTAATGCTGGGCAAGTTATTGACAAAAATAAAAATTATAATTTAATAAGTAAACGAATTTCAAACTTGCAACTGCGTTTTACACTTGCGTTTACACCAAAAAAATTCATGGTAACTGTTTGGTGGACCGCACAAGATTTAATTCATTACAGCTTCCTAAAATAAGGCGAAACAATTATAACGGAAAAGTATTGTCAGCAAATTGACAAAATGCACCAAGAACTACAAAAAAACGGTTGACATTACTCAATAGAAAGGGACTAATTCTTCTGCATGACAACGCTCGTTCACATGTTGCAAGAAAGACAATACTGAAGTTAAACGAACTGGGTTTTTAAACTTTGCCTCATTTACCGTACTCACCAGACCTTTCTCCTACAGACTATCACCTTTTCAAACATTTCAACCAGTTCCTTCGTGAAAAATGCTTCAGAAACCAAGGAGATGCTGAAAGAGCCTTGGACGACTTCATTGACTCCAGAACTCCAGAATTTTATGAAACTGGAATAAAAAAACTTGTTACCCGTTGGCAACAGTGTGTTTTATTTTGACTAAAAAAGTTAATTCTAAAGAAAGTCATGTAAATTTAAATTTGACGGTTAAAAAATGACATTTCTTTTGCATCAACCTAATAATTCTGAACCGATTATACGATTTTGAGGTGCACCGCATTTTGATTTCTTGTGATTTGCAAATTTGTGTTAACAACTGTTAAAGTATATCATCTATTTCCTGTGAACTGTTGCTCTATTAAAATTAACTGTTGCCCTTTATTAATTAAATATGTATTAATTACAATGTTTTTATCAAAAGGTCCATCAATGCAAATGACTTGAGTCTAATGATAACGTTCTTCTATTGATGAGTTTCAGTGCTGTTTGAAATATGAAATATTGAATTTTTCCCATATAAATGCCTCCTTAACATAGTTTTACCAACCAGAAAAGACGAAGAAAAAATCACATTTGAGTCGTATACAATAAATGTATTTAAAAGTTTTATTTCAAAAGTACCCTAGTCAAGTTTTAAAGATATATTATTTCAAAATTGTCCCTATCTCCAAACTGTCACTTTCGCACTGGACTCTGGACATTTTAGTCTAAGTTAGCATGTTAGAAAAGGTCCTAATTAGGACAAATTAAAATAGTACAAATAAAAAAGAATAGTACAAATTAAAAAAAATCACTTTTGGCACAATCTTTAATAAAATGTATACAAACATAAAATAGAAACACAACAAAGAAAAAAAATATTACATTGAACGTTATAAACTCGATACGCTTTCCGAAAATGGATTCAAGTAAGTAAATAAATGACTTCAACAGCACCTTCTGTATTTTTGTAGTAAAATACTTCTTGACAAAGGCAACTAACAATCGTAAATAACACTAATTAGAAGATCTCACGCTCAACTGTTATTTTTGAAACTTATGTATGGAAACTAATTTTCTAGTAAACCAGAAACTCCTTCCTGAACTAAGATTAATTCAATTTATCAATTAACATATTCCGTTAGAGAGGCAAGACGTCATCTTTGTCTATTGATGGCTGAGCTTACTTGATTGACCAGAAACACTTGTAACTTGGTCCACGTTTACAACTTTTCAAAGAGATATAAAAGTTGGCTTTGTTTAGCATTATTTAAAAGATTTAAATGCAAATTAAAAAAGGTTATTGATGAAGCATTGCTAATTTTTATTGACGTGGGTTTAAAAAGAACAGCTCTTCATAATGACTAATAAAGATTAAATTTACTAGATAATTGATTTCTCGAATAGTTTGACTTAAGTTGGGAATTTTAGAATAAGGGGGTTGTCTGATAAATTTAGTCTATCAATAAACCAACTTGATATACGGAGCTATAAATTAACAGTATAAATCATTAAATTTTTTATAATTAACTAATTAATTCAATAACGGAAGGATAAAAAAAGATGGTACAATCACTAAAACAGGAAATAGGTTGTAAGAATAACAAATAAATTGGTTCCTTCTGAGATAAAGAAAATTTGAACTGCACTCGAAATAGGTTATAAAGATTACTAAAATAATACAGTATCAGATTGTTAATCAAATTAGTTGGTAAATATTTTCTTATGTGACAAAATAATTAATTAAATGTTGAGGAAGACGTCTGTTGACAATGTTAAATTATATATCTTTTAGAGGATTTGATGTGATATTCGTTTTCGGATTTCTTTTTTGATAAATTAAATAATATTAAATAATATTTCTTTATATAGACATTTTTGATACACCTTTCCTTTTTACTTAATTTACTTACTTCTCTATACATCACTTTTAATATACTACCCCCATGCATATAGTAGACGTATATATAATTAGACGTATATATAATTAATTTCTTGGTTTGTCTAACTGATTTATATTAAAAGTATTGGTATTTAAATTAACTTAAATTAAATGTCTATGTTAGTTATAGTACAGGATTAATAGAATTTGATCTTCGTAGAGATTAATAACTTGGTTAAAATATCGTAACGGAAATTTAGAAGTCTCTTTTCTTTCGACAAATCAAAATCAGTAATAACAGTTAAATCTTAGGAGACAAAACTAGTAAATCAAAAAATTAAATTTTTTATATCCATTCTTCATGCAGACATAACTCTACTTTGCCAACAAAGTTTTTAAAATATAAAATTTTAATATTTAAAATATTTTAATTAACTCTTAAAAGTGTTGTCATATTTAAATCACGGGATCCGGACAAAAACATCACAGAAAAAAACATCACAGATAAAACAAAAAAAATGATATAATATTTATTTATAGTAATTTTTTGCTTTACATTTCATTTTTTTCGAATATATATTTAAATTTCTGTTGGTTTTTTAATATATTCTTATAAAATATATTATTTTCATATTAGAATAAATTATTTAAATAAATAAAAAATAGTGATAAATTTCTTTTAAAAATAAAATGACCTAAAAACTAAAAGTTTATTATAACAAATTTTAAAAAATATTTAAATTATTGAAAATAAAAAATCTAAAAAAATACAAAAAATAAAACAAAACTAAGAAATTCAAAGTGACAAAAATATAAAAATTATAATTTTAATCACTATTAAATAATTAAAATTACTAAAATTTGATTACAATCTGAAATTATTTGAAAATCTTTAGAGTATAATATGATATATTATTAAAAATATTTTGACATTATTTAACTTTGTTTTGTTTTATTTTTTAAATATTTTATCTTTTTAAATTATTCATTTATCATTAAAATTATAATATTATTATTATCATAATTAAATTGATAAAAATGTTTTTTTGTTGCTTAAAAATAATAATTTGGGATTTATAAATTACTAATAATTTAGATTAGGGTTAGTAAGCAATTTGCAAAAACATTTTTACAATTTCCACGAAAAAAATTACAATGTTTTTTCTCTAAACCTCAAATCACACATAAATATTTTAGAAGAGACATTTGATTTTTACGAGACGTAAAATGTAATGCAAGATATCCAACTTTACTTATTTCTGTAAGACATTTCTGTAATAACATGGTCGACAATTGACTCGAAGTCTTACTGCAGAACATAAATGCTAGCGATTGTAATTTAAATACAGTTAAATTATTTTTGGCGTATCCCCATAACAGCGAATTACAAAACAGCGAGTTACATAACAGCGAATCCAAAAACAGCGAATTACATAACAGCGAATCATCAAAACAGCGAATCATCAAAACAGCGAATCATCAAAACAGCGAATCATCAAAACAGCGAATTACAAAACAGCGAATTACAAAACAGCGAATTACATAAAGTGATTTACAAAACAGCGAATTACATAAAGCGATTTACTATCCAAATAGAAAAAAAAAGTCAATTTCTGTTTTTGCCTGTTGCTTCATTTTACAAATAGTAGACTTTACGATACCAATTTCTGGTGCTGGTGGATGAGAATGCCCTTGTTTTTCAATCGGATGACAGTTGTCAATATCTGACCAAAGTCTTCATTTGCAACCGATTGTACGACATCGCCAAATTTTTCTAATTGCGGTGACTGTATCTACACTGTAGTAATATCCTCCATAATTTCATGCTTCAGAACCTTTTTGAGTTGTTAATATTTCCATTGAGTTTTTCACAAGCAAAACTTAAAAATAATGTTATGGAAAAATCGAAAATTAAAACAAGCTTTAAATTATATTATTAATAATATTATATCTTAAAAATATCTTATTAATATACATTCTTCAATTTAAATAACAAAAATCTCATTTTAAAATAAAAAATATTTTAATATAAAAAATCTTATAAATATATCTTAAAATATCTTATTAATATACATTCTTCAATTTAAATAACAAAAATCTTATTTTAAAATAAAAAATATTTTAATATAAAAAATCTTATAAATATATCTTAAAATATCTTATTAATATAAATATTCTTCAATTTAAATGACAAAAATCTCATTTTAAAATGAAAAATTTCATTCTCTATTTTGCGGAATTCGCTGTTTTGATGATTCGCTGTTTTGATGATTCGCTGTTTTGATGATTCGCTGTTTTGATGA
>MQRK01246658.1:5440-15624 GCA_001938485.1 Girardia tigrina
TAATAATTATTAAATTAAAAACAAAAAAATCATAATATTCCATATTATAATATTTAAATTTCATATATATTTTTTAATATTGAGATTTAATTGTTTCTTTTAAACAAAAACCCAATTATTCAAATTAAGAAATTGTGCGATCATAATTGTATACTTTTAATAAAAATTTCGTTTAAAGGCCTACTTGTTATTATTAAAGTTTAAAATTTGACATACATATCATTTTGTAGAGCTTAAAATTATCTTTCAGGCAAATGTCTAAAAGTTATGAATCGATTTATACTCCCTAAGTAATTCACGATTTAGTAAAAAATAGAAAAAAAGTATACAATTATGGAAGTCAGTGTATATATATATATATGGATTTTTTTAATCGAAAAAGAATTTAAATGCTTAAACCAGTATGCAGCATAATATTTTAATACAAACATTTTAAGATAGAAGTTAGGAATTATGTGAGGATGACAACGAAACCGAAACTGATGTTGATGAAGAAGCTGATACAGTCAGACCTCTCTTATCCGTCCTTTCATAACCGTCACCCTCTCATTCCGTCGCTATTTTCATTGGACGGAGCTTCAAATCGCCGTTGAAAACGACCTCTCATATCCGTCACCCTCTCAATTCGTCACACTTTCGACAAAAACCGACCCCGATGGATTCGAGAGGTCTGACTGTATTTTATTGTAATTTTGCAAATTTACCGGAATATATAATTACTGGTAATTCAGTAATGTTTTAGTATTACCAGTAATTTACCGGTTTTCAGCAAATTATTTTAAAAAAAATTAAAATCAATAAATATTTAGGAAAATTTATTAATAGTATTCCTTTCGTTATAAAGTCTTTTCTTCAAAAAATATCTATATAACAAAAATTTATAATTTGCATGTTAATTTGTGTTATTTTATATATAATGGTTAAAGAGCTTCATTGGCTGAAACAAATTAAAACCAGTTAGCCTCTTTAATTATGTAGTTTTAAAGTTGTAGAAAATAAGATAAGTTTGTCTTAAGAATATTAAATAACTTGTTTTAGTTGATAAGCGTTAGTGATCATTAAAAACTTGTTTCTTTTCTTATTTCTTCATCTTTTAAATTTTTGTATTTTTTTAACAACGAATTTTGAATGGAAAAAAATAAATTAACATAATGACACTTTTATGATGATGCCTGCCATTATGACATTAAAGGACTTTATATTTTTATTCTTTAAAAATAAAATATAATTTATATACGCATAATAAATAATAATTTCAAAAAAAATAAATTCATTTTTTATTGATTATATAAAGTTTAATTGTGAAATATATTATAAAATTTTTTCAACATTTTCATACAAATTAATAATTAATTTTTTTCAATTCATTTATAACTTTTTATAAGAAAAAAAAATTATTTGTTAAATTTTTTTATTAATTTTCAATTTAAATTTAAAGATTAAAATTTTAATAGAAAAATTTTAATCATTCAAAAAAAATATTCTCTCTCATAATACAATTGAAGCTGGCAATAAATTTTAATTGTTTCTTTATATTTGCATTCACTTTGAATTTCGGTTAATTTAATAATTTTATTTAAAACCAATTTTGGATATCAAATTTAAATTCAACATAATATATTGTGGAAATTTTAATTTCACTTTAATGGAAAATATTAATTAATTTTTTTTAATATTTACTTTTATTTATTTACTCTTTTTTTGAATATTAAATTTTTGGATTTTTCTTATATATTTTATTTAAAAAAATTATATAGTATGATTTTTAAAATTTTTTTCTAAAATAATTAAAAATTTTTGAAAAATCAATTATTTATTTTTTCATGATTTAATTACTATTTTTTATTAAATAATTAATTTATATTTTTTAATTTAAAGAAAAAAAATTTTAACAAAAAACATATACATAATCATAAAGTTATTTCTTAAAATTTAATTTAATTAGATTTTTTTGTCAAAGAATGTTTTAATTAAAAAGAAATTAATTTTGTATTTATTTGAAATTTATTTTAAAAATGAAGAATTGAAACATTAAATAAATCCATAATTTAAATTTAGGTAAGAAAAAAGTAATTTATAATTAATATGCATATAATTAAACCATTTTTTAAATTTTATTTTTATTTAATTAAATATAATTTAGTCAATTATATTTTGTTAACTATTTAATATTGCAATTTCAAAAAATAATTGAATTTAAACATTTAAAAAGAATTAATTAACATATTAGTTATAAATAATATAATAATTAGCAAACATTGTTCAAACTGATACTATTTTTATGTCCAAATGATTCTGGAGCATCGGAGGATCAACGCTTAATTGCCCAACTGGCAATTCTAAAAGAAAGTCCAGGATTCCATAAAATAATTTTCTTGCCAGACTTTATCATGCTTTTGTTGTTGTTGATATAAGTAGTTACCTATCATAGTATCCTGAGACACTCTTCGATTAATAGTGTAAAAATAGAAATTTGGACGAGTTGGCAAATCTCTATTTTTACCATAAGAGTTGTCAACCAAAGCTAAACTAGCCAAACTCAATATATCAAGGAATTGCGTTAGGCTAATTTAGTGTTCGAGAAAATAAAACAATTATGTCAAGAGAAAAATAACGATCAACGAAAAAACTCTTTTAATTAAACACAAAAAAATTACATACGAGAGAGAGAAGGGCACGGATAAATCTCGATTTCGATTTGCGTTTATTGTTCAAAGGTTTCAAAGGAACGTTCTTCTGTTGTAACAATATCGATGGAAATGTCAAAGAATCATTCGGTTGCGCAACGAGATTTTGAGGAAATAGATTATATGGAGAGATACCTTCAAGGGGGAATATTGATAAATTGGTTTGCAGAAAATTCCTTTACGAACCGATTTTACAGAAAAATGCTTGGTAAGTAGTATAATATAATTGTAATCGGTAATAATAATGTATTTAAAATTTTCGATCAATATTTAATATTGTTATATTATCCATATACACACATATAATATATATAATATTAATATATGTACTTTTGAAACTTTTTCCTTCTTACGACTTTCTAAAATTGGATATCTTCTATTTCTATCTTTTTAATTTGGATCACTGAATAATCTCAATATGACTACTATAAAAGAATAACAAAAATCACACGTGAAATAAGCAATCATTCGGTGATACCATCAACAATAAAAACTGACAAATCAAACACGAACGAGTTAAAAAAATACTCGAAAACAAACACAAAAAATCAAAGAACATGCAAATAAAATAATCACGCAGTGTCAGTAAGTAGCGCACTACAAATAGAATAAACGAAATAATAAATGTAATGTGTTTGTTCGAATTACTAATCTTAGCTACCTAATATATTTTCCCGTTGTTTCCTTTATAGTAAAGAGGCTATTTGAGAATAATTATTTGATAAGTGTACATTTGTGAAAAGTCAGTGATGTGGTCTGTTCCATGTGAATATAAATATGATGCATCTACACAAACCATTCTTCTACTGCTATTTCCACCAATGGCGATGTGAACGATACAAATGTCACTTAGAAAGAAGTTATTATGGCTAGATCAAATGTGAAAACCTCATAGTATATGAAATGGCTTTTCACTGCAGTTTTTGTAAGAAGGACTGTGTTTCAACTATAGATCTGGAAATTCGACGATGCAAGCGTAACACAATTACCCCTACAGATTGTGCGACAGAAAGTTTTAGTCACGCCACAGTAATCATCCCAACATATCGCTTGAAATATATAAATTTGATCAAATAAACCTTTCACTTAATTTGATCTCATATCAATTTTGCTTAAGACCATGTTCTCGAATAAATCATACTTCCAATGAAGATCAAAAACAACAATGACACAACTATGTCCCAGCAAAATTTTTTACTAGGATCATGATGTTAGCAAACATTTATTCTACAGTACTGGTCCTCTGCTATTTGTGAAATGTTTGATTAAATATGAATGGTACATTGATGTTCTGAAGAATGTTCTTAACCCTATCGAGACATTGTGGACCGTTGTGAAGGGATGGCTCCGTTGTAATGCCGTGTTAAGCAAGCAAGACATCCCCCTTGTTATCGAAAATTACTAATTAAGGAGGGTGTAGAAAACTAGTTTTAGGGATATCTAATAGTGCACAGGAGCTATTATTCACGAAAGATTGATTTTTCGTGAGTTCAATATCTTTACAAAATATGTTTTGTGACTTATTGCATACTTTGTGTTTCATCAGCTAAATAAAAAGATTTATTCTCTAATAAAGGTTTGAGAGCAAATCATTCAGCATAAAATAATAGATGGATTTTATAAATTTTGTAAATAAATTAAAATTGAATTACACAAAATATTTTTGTTCTGATTCTTAATCAAGACTAAATACATCAAACATTTACTAATTATTCATTGATATTTGTCATATTTATTAAATTATTTATATATTTTATTTTAAGAATAACATTTATTTTATCAATACAAATTTTGACATCATTTATTTTATTTTTGAAGAAATATAAGATATGTTAAATTATTTAATAATAAAAAAGGTTTTATAATTGATTTTTAGCAAATAATTAATATCATTAATAATTTCTAAATAAAATAATTACTAATATTTGCTGTTATTTAAACCATATGTTTGCCTCAGGAAATGTAGGAAAGTGAACGTATTTGGACATAAGTTGTGAAACGAAAGCCAAGTAAGGCTTTCATAACATAAAATTGAGAAATAAACAGAACAGAGGGATACACAAGAATTTGCTTCCTCCTTCAAGTCTTTTAATTTATAATACTAAATTGAAATTTTTCAATTTCAAATTTAATGTTTCCGTGCTTTGTTCTCTTTCTGCTGGTCTGTATAGCAAAAACCATAAAATAAAAAAATTAATTATTGAAAAATAAAATTAAAGGAAGTCAAATTTCCTTTTTATTTCAGAGACTCCTCTGACTGATAATTAATGGGGTTGTCGTCAGATTTAGGGTAATGTTTAAGGCTAGGGTTAGGGTTTAGGTTAGGGTTAAGGTTAGGATTTAGGTCAGGTTAGGGTTTATGCGATACACTTAATGGTTAGGATTGTCATTTTTCATCAACATCGTTAAAAAAATAATTAAATTATAAATTATTAACAGTAGGGGGAAAATGGGCAATCTATACCACCCCCTAGTGGGGTCACCCCTTGCCATGGCAACGGTCACAGTTACCATAGAAACTGTCCCAGTTACCATAGCAACGGTCACAGTTACCATAGCAACGGTTCCGGTTCACTTGGCAACGCTTCTGATTGGTTCCCGGTACCATAACAACAGTCGCGATTACCCAGAAGCACTTCTGATTGGTCAGTGGTCCCCTAGCAACGGTCGCGATCACCTTAGCAATGTTTCCGATTTCCCTAGCAACGGTTTCAGTTACCTTAGCAATGCTTCCGGTTACCTTGGCCTAGACAGCAACGCTTTTGATTGGTTCCCGGTACCGTAGCAACGGTTCCGATTGCCCTGGAAACGCTTCTGATTGGTTCCAGTGTCCCTAGCAACGGTGGATCCAATACTTTGGATCCATTAATATATTCTAATTATAAATAGAAAGATGTTATTATAAATACTTATATGCAACTAATTATCCTCACATCCTCCCTCTTTAAAAGGTTTCAACCATTCTATATTCCTGCATATAACTCGACCTGATTTATTTATCAACTGAACACTACGGTAATGTCTTTTACGAGTAATTTTGTATGGTCCTTCATATCGATCTGTACCCTTTTGTCTGTTTTCTATCTTAACAAGCACAGTATCCCCTTCGTTGAATATTCTTTGTTATTTTTCATCTGACAATTTATCTATTTCCATTTTTTTACATATTCGATGACCTTTTTATTATCTAAATCATATTGACGAGAGCCAGTTAAAGTTATACACTTCCCGAAAATCACTTCTGTAGGACTGAATCCTATTGTACTTTGTTTTGACGCATTAATACTAAACTCAATTTCTGGTAAAAGTTCCACCCAATTTATCTTTCTGCTTTCTTTATTGCATCTCGTATCGTTCGAAACTGACGTTCAATTATTCCGTTTGCACTGTGATGATATGGGCTTGAAAACTTAAGATTAATCAACATGGATTTTGTAAAATCTGTAAAAGCTTTTAATTCAAAAACCTTCCCATGATCTACATGGAGGCATGCAGGAGACACGAATCTAAATATCCAACGTTTCAAAATCGTATTGATGAGTGTTATTGCTTCTTTGTTGCTCAATGCAGTCAAACTTATATATTTACTAAACCTATCAATTATTCCCAGAATATTTTCTTTTCATTTATTACAGCCATTGGTCCACAAAAATCAATGTAAACATCCTCAAAGGGAGATGATGATATTAGCGAATTCGTCTCTTCTTCTGTTGGTCCTGTATAAGTTTTTGTTTTCTGACATGAACTACAACTGAGCACTACCAATTCTACCATTTTTGTAAAATCTTCCATGGCGTATTCCTCTTTCATAAAAGAGTATGTTTTCTTTACTTCGGCATGACATAGAAAACTATGAAAAAATAAAATACATTCTTTTCTCATCGTTTTTGGAATCCAAATTCGTCTATCCAATGTTCGAACACATCCTGACTCGATTCTGAATTTTGGATTGTCCTGTGATTGGATTGTCCTCCAGTATTTCCTGTATCTACTTGTTGTTTTGCTGCCACAGAATTGGTGATTCTTTTTGATTTAAAGCTAACAAATGAGTTCACTGTTTTCCCTTTTAGCTTGTACAGTGCGTGACAACACGCACTGTGTGCAAATACTACACTCAGTTTTTGAAAGGGCATCGGCATTCTGATGTAGCTTTCCTTTTCTATACTCCAATTTCATGTCGAGACTGCTCAGATGATTCATCCAGTTTTAGAACTGAGGGGAAATCGGATTCTTTGTCGTCATCATGAAAGCTATTGCTTTATGATCTGTCAGCAATCGAAATCGTTCACCATACAGAAAATGTTTGAATTGTTGGGGAAATAAAAGATTGCTAACATTTCTTTTATGGTGATACAATATCCAATTTCGTGTTTCGTCATGGATTTTGAACCACATGCTATCATCCATTCTTCCCCATTGTCATCTTCCTGAGAAAGGACCGCTCCTATAGTATCAAACGATGCATCAGTATCCAGGATAAAATACTTATTAAAATTTGGGTAACAAAATATTGGTGCTGATGTTAAAACTGACTTTAATTTTTCAAAGGATTGTGTATGACACTCATTCCAGTATAATACATTTCTTGAAGTTCCACACATAGTCTCTAAAGGTTTAGCTATTTTTAAGTCATCCTGGATAAATTTTCTATAGTAATTACACAACCTTCGTTTTTGTTAACACTTCGTTTTAAATTGTTATAATTATCATAGTTTTATTATATTATTTTAATCTTTATATTGTAATTCAATATTGTATAGAAACGGATTTATATCATATAAATTTACTATTCTTAAGTCATTCTCTATTACAATACAGGTCAAATGATATCTTGAATATTCTAAATATTCGGACTATTCTGAAAGCATTTAAAATTTGACTTCATTAATATTTTAAGTTATATTTAAAAAAACATTGAAATGTAATTTACTCTATTTTTTGGTTTAATTTTTAAATAATTTAAATATTTTCGTTATTATGTTAACTTAAATATTTTTTGAAGATCTTAATAATTTGAAATAAATGGTATGTTAAAAACTAATCAATCAAGAATGATGTCTTCTTGTAAAGGTATTGTAGGATATTGTCCTAAATAAAATTATAATGTGTTGAAGAAAATAAATGCTTCTTATTTTCCTTGATAAACGCTTTTAATTCTACTTTACAGTATTTTAATAAAGTATTGTGAGTGTAAGGCCAATACAACGTGTGATCATCTCGTAGGCGCTATTGCGGAAAGAAGGTATGTATAAAAATTTATATATATATATTTATATATAAATTTATATATATAATATTTTTTCCCATAGTATATGAGAAAAAAAGCACTTTTACTTTGTACTCTGAGTTATTATTTAAATATTTAGAAATCGGTTAGCCTCATTCTCTATATACATTATTCAACAAGTATTTTTGGTTTGCGCTTCAATGAGGATTTTATTAAGTGTAAATAAAGTTTGTTTGAAAATATCATTTATTTTTTTTAAATGAGATATAATTCCGAATTATAAGTAGAGTTATAAGAAATAAAATGTCTGCTCAAAATCATATTCATTATTTAAAAAATTTAAAGTTCTTAAAAAACTGATTATCTGATATTTTAAAGATTATAAATATTATTAAAAATATGTTAAGATATATATATATATATATTTTCGTCATAATTCTAGAGAGAAAGATAATTCCAACAGGCACTTTCTATACGTAAATAAAAATAAAAGTAATAATTAAATTATTTTGCTTTTTTTTAAATCTTTCTTAATATTGTAAATTATAAAAAGATAACAAAATTATTATTATAAAAAAGTTTTAAAAAATTTTATTATTTTTTTTAAATAATTTTACTTCTTTTAAATTTTTGTTTGAGGAAATATGAATCTTTAAAAAATATTTTTCAATTAAAATATAACAATATCGCCTCGATTGATACACTTGGAATTCTAATCAAGTTTGGAAAACCTCTTGAAATTTGAAACTCTTCTCTCAAAGATAACCTCCAGGTGTTTTGCTTAGTAATGAATCATTTAAGTATTTTTTTAGAAAAGAAATTATTGACTAATAAATAATAATTTATTTTATTTAAGAGTTACTATTTTGTTTTTTCTTATCATAATAAAGTTTTATTATAAAAAATTGAAACAAAATAGAGAAAATAAAAATAATTTTTAAACGTAATCAAAACAATCTAAAATATAAAAAATTAAATTATTTGAAGATAAAATTATTAATAGTATAATAAAATATTTATAAATGGGAAATTATTTTTTCATTCCTATTTAAATAAACATTAAAATAAAATAATTTCGATTTTTTACATATTTGATAATAAATTGGTTATGAAACTGATTTTGTTTACTTTATTTAAGAAAAATATTTTCATAAATTTACTTTTTGACTTGTTTCAAAGAAAAATTGTACTTTTTCATTCATTTAAATTTGTTACGGCAAAAAAAACGTTTAAAAAGAATGTACACCGAATGAACTGAAACATATGGAAATAGTTTTGTTTTATATAAACAAATTATATGTATAATTGAAATTGTTTACTAAATAAATTATTTTAATCGAATAAAGTATATGTACTCATTATTCCCAACATCTATCTCAACTTCGAAGACCTACTCGTTTAGAAAATACTTTTCCGACCAAATAAACTAAGTTTGTTCTGTTTCAGCCATGTGAAAAGGAAGAAAATATATTAATTTGCAGGGGCTACAATCTTTAAAGTGATGTCGACCAAAAATTTCAGTAAATGAAAGAAAAAAATGGAAGACATTATGTTTAGTATTATGATTCTATTTACTTTAGTATTCGGTACTTTTTGTACTAAAATTTGTATCATCTGACGATGTTTAAGTTGTATAAAAATAAAGTAGTCGAATTATTGGGTTGGCCAAACAGTCATTGCGTTTTTGAGTACGTCCTAATAAAATGCTTGAAAATATAAAACGATGTGATAAAATTTAAATTCAATTATATATTCTGAAACCTTAATTTTCAGACTATGTTTATACAAAATATTAATTGATTTTGTTTTAATTTATTACTTTACCGTTAATTCGAAATGGAAAATCAAAATGAGCATATTCGTCATGTTTTGTTACATTATTTTCACAAAGGGAAAACCGCTGTGCAAGCTCATAAGAAGATATGTTTTGTATATGGTAGTGACTCCATAAAACTTCGACAGTGTCTGTGAAGGACTCGTGTGAAAAGTCCATCCTTTAAATTTTTGAATAAATAATTTTTTATCAATAATATTTGAAATAAGTAAATATTTAAAAACAAAAGTTTTCTAAACTTTTCTAAAATCAAAAGTTTTTCTAATAATGTTAAAAATATCGTAATTAATTTTAAAAAGTTATTTTTGAGAATAATCGAATTTTATTTGCAGTGTAAAAAAAACTTAAAATGAAATTAATTGGGAAATAATGGATTTTTAAATAATTGATTAAAATATTGATTTGTAAATATTGAAAAAAATAAAACATTAAAATC
>MQRK01246659.1:0-14064 GCA_001938485.1 Girardia tigrina
AAAAATATAGATAATTATTTGTTTAAATAATATCTATTTAAAAAGTATTTGTTAGTGAAAAATAAATTTTATAGATTTGTGATTCGTTGTTACAAGATATTTCAGACATCAAAACTTTTATTATACCACACAAAAAATGTTTAAATTTTATTTAAACAAACTTATTATTTTTGTTTGAGAAACTATTTGTTTTATAAATCTTAAACCGATATAAATAAAAATACTTATAAATATTCATATTTGATTATTTCATTACTTTTATAAGTCAATTTTAAATTACGATAACATTTTAAAATATTTAATCGTTTCGTTTAATTTTATTAATTTTTTAAAAATCGTTCCACATATAAAAAAATTTTATTTTTTATATTATATTAAAAACTCTCAAAAAATTTTATTATAAGCAATTTAATTGATTTTAATTTTAGTAATTTATTTTTTCAAAAGTTATATATTTAATTATATAAAAATTTTAATTTGTACATATTTAATTTAACCTTCTTTCAAAGATTTTCCAGCATTTTTAATTCCTAACAAATTTATTCAATCATTTGAGAAGAAAGAGACATACAAAAATTAAAAGAACAGAGAAAAAAGAAATAACCACAAAATATTAAATAATAAAAAGTTTAATATAGTACAAAATATAATATTATAATAAGTATAATGCCTCAAAAATATGTTTTTCAACTGACAAATGAGAAAAATCCGATTCTTTTCCAAAGGATTTTCTATCATGATATGATTCTGAATCATATTAAAGTGGCAATAATAAATATCCTAGAGATGTTGCGGGAAATATAGATGAATATCAGAGGCACTTACATCCTCAATTCCCTAGTGACTCCCTTGCTGTTTGTCTCGCCCAGAACGGGTCCTCCTTTAAAATACCCTAGACAATAAGATCGAATTCATCGTTCTATTGCTACGCAGAAACCCACCATTAACGCCTCAATATCACCATTGAACTCACTCTTCCAACAAAAGGTTTAAATTTCGAAACCTAAGGGAAATTAACTTCAAAATGCGGATAACAATTTATTTATTTTGTTTAGCAAAAAAGCGTTCATAATAGGTTGCATAAATCCTCTAAGTTCGGCCGAGATAAAAAAAACTTGAGAAAATATATATAGGTCAAGCTAAAGGTTAAGTCTAAAAAAATGTTTCACAAATTTCAACCGAAGTTCTATGTGTCTGTTCCCGAAAATCAAAATTCTGTTCTAATCTCCTATTCCTGAATCAGTCCAAAAGGTTGTTGAAAATAAATTCGAATATTCTCGTTAACTGTATGACTAATAATAACTACGTTTTCGCACATTGTTTTCTATTTTGATAAGAAATAAAGATTTTGCATTTCTTATAATACTCTCTTTTGCCAAAAAAACTACAAGATGCCGTTAATATCCCCGAGGTTTCCAAATCTAAACCCTCAAATAGTTTTAACTGCCATGGGACTGGCTGTCATGTGCGCATTTCCTATCCAATTTTCCATATTAGAGATTTATGAATGATCTTTTGTTTGATTAAAGCATCAAACACAAAGTTTCCGAAGAAGATTTGATGAGAAATCATAACAGCGACCAAAACTTTGTATTTCCATACCCAAACTAGAAAATAATTAAAGATATATTTTTTTTATTTATTTTTTTTATTTATTTATTGTCGATGATTATTTTGAAAATTTCTGTATTATATTACAGACTAACAGTTTATACTTTTTGCAAAACTTTTAGTTCTCTTAATTGACCAAATACCTGAATACGTTCTATTTAGGTCGAAACATTCTGATTATAGAATAATTGATTATCGTTGTTATTAACAACATCACAATTTGAATGTAAATATTTATTGACAGCACAAACAGATTCTTCACAACAATTTTCAGTGGTCATCTTTCTTTGATTGATATAGTTTTTGTTTCTGTATTCAAATCTAAAAAAACTGTGAATGGGAAATTTTTTAATATTAATTTTTAATTTCTTAAATTTTATTGGACAAAAAGGCATCGCGTAATTTTTTAAATGAACATTAATTTTTAAAATATATTAAATTTAATAAGTTAAAATCGTTTACTAAAATTATTATTAAAATTCATAATTATAAAACTTTAATTAATATCATTAGATTAATATCATTAGATTCAAATAATCAATCAAATAACATATCAATCCCATCTGAGTAGGAGAGTCACAAATCTAAACAGCATAAAAACAACAAACTTACAACATTCCAAATTATCGCTCATAGTAGTAATAAATAATATTTTCATTAAATGCATGAAAAGTATTTGGCTGAAAATTGAAATTATGTGTATCTAATTTCTGCCTTGTAACAAAGTAAGTGACTGGAGATCAACATTTCGTTATTTATTTTCAGTCTTACAACGTTGCAACGACTAATTATACTTCCAAATGAAAATGATCAAGACAAAATATGTAAAAATGTGTAACAATTTATTTTAGCATTTTTTAAGTACGCGAAATTATTTTATTCTTTTCGAAAAAAATAATTTGTAATATTTATATTTCTAATTTCTTTCTTTACTTTATTATTTTATTTCCTGACATAAAACAGAAAGCGCTTCAATTCTTTGCTTTTATAACCAAATATATTTTTTAATACATTTTAATTTTGTTATCTTAACAAAACATGCGACCAGTCTCAAAATATCTTGATATGACACGAGGAAAAGAACATTAAATATTGGAGTTTGTCTTTGAATTGAAGAATAATAAAATTGAGCCAAATATTTTCGACTGCCCATCCCTTTAAGTGCCATAATCGAGTTAACTCGTTCTGTTTCCGGGCGAGCCACGCCGCTCATACCGAATAAGCGAGTCGAATCGCTTTACTTTGGCATTTTTACCAGCTAAGATCGAATACTTTACGCGATATAATATCTTACATCTAAAGTGACATCTCTTAGAATGATAAATTTATATAATTCCATTATTAAATCTCGCGACATCTGAAGGGTTAAGAATAATACATTTTTTAAATACATTTTTGATATTATTTTATAAAAAGACTATTAATTTTAGTAAATAAAATTATATCAAATTATATTTTAGTGAAATCAATAATTATCGAATTATTTTTACTATACACTCACGCATATATATATATGTGTGTGTTTTATTATATAAAAATATATAATTTGTTCGAATATTCGATTTAAACATAAGATATATTTATATAATAAATATATTAATTTTATATTGTTGCAACAGGTAATCATTTTTCGTTTCATACTTAAAAAATAATTAGTTATTTTTTATTTTTATACTTATAAAATATTTAAATTTAATGATTTATTATTTATTAAGAATTAATTTTAATATAATTAATAAAATTTATAAGTTTTTAAAAAATATTATAAAATCAACTTATGTTTTTATTTAAGTATAAAACACGTACCATGAAAAAGTTGTTTCAGTTACAAAATTTACAATTTTAATGTTTTAAAATAGGAATTATTTATAATTTTTGTAGAATTTAAATAAAATGTTAACATTATTTTTCCTTGTATTTGCACTTGGTTTGGAATCCGTCTTTGTTAAATCGGACGACGAAGTAAGAACCTTTCCGGCTGCTTGTATCAATGTTACAGAATATTGCAAATTGAATAATGGAAAGAGTTTTTATGACGGATGCAACTATTGCTTCTGCTACGAGAAAGGCGGTCGAGTCGGAGTTTGCACTCAGATGTATTGTAAACCCTTTGTCGGAAACCTTGAAGGATACACAAAGTATTGTAAACATGTCTTAGAAAAATAAATTTAATTAAAAAAAGAACTTTTTTGAAATGAAATAAATAGAAATTATATGAAAAGCTTTTTTGTTTTGTTTTTTCTTGTAATTAATAAAAATTTATTTTTTATAAAAATATAATATTTCATTTTAAGTGGGCATTATTACTTTAACAGTTGTTATAACATTTTTCTAATACGATTTGTTAGTTTCGGCTTTTATATTAACTTCGAATACCCATTGATCTTTTATATCGATCAACTGCTACTTTTGCCCTCCAAAATATAAGTTCTATGTTATAAAGATAATTCTCATGGTTACTGTTGTTGGGTCGCTTCTGTCAAAGTACTTATGAGGATTGTTTCTATTTTGATAGGAAATAAAGATTTTGCATTTCCTATAATATACTCTCTTTTGCCAAAAAAACTAAAAGATGCAGTTAATATCCGCGAGGTTTCCAAATTTAAACCCTCAAATAATTTTAACAGTCATTGGACTGGCTGTCATGTTTTCGGAAATATTTTCAAAACATTTTCCAAACTTAAAATTTACTAACATTTACTAAATATACTAAAGTAATTGTCCATTAAATCATTTCTATTTAATAAAATTCTTGATTGTTTAAAATTTAATAAAATACACATTATTTTAATTATTAATTTTATCTAGAAAAAATAATTTTCTAAATATTGAATATTTTAATAAATTTTCAATTAATTTACTCTATTATTACGGTAATAAAAATATTTTTAATAAAAAATTTATTCTAGTTTAATAAAATTCGATTTGAGCAACATCGTCATGAAGAAGAAAGAGATTTAAATTCATTTCTGTAGTCAATAGTAATTCAAATTTAAACTCTGTATCAACTTCAACTTGGATATCATCAATTCTTCTACCAAATATTAATGATGTACCTAACTTATCTCCTGTCGCAAGCACTTCAGACTCTGTGATGCTTTACAATTGCCGCACCAGTTTACTTCAAACAGATATCAGTATTTGAGACTTTGATTTGTATGTTCAATGAAAGGACCGAATATGCAGCCATTTTGAGAAAACAATGTTACTGTTGTCAACGCGGACTCTTGATTCCTCCTATGTTTTTTTCTGTCTGTAAAATAAACTTACATTTTCAAACAATGTGGTTTAATAAATGTTCGTGGTTGACTTTTATCACAAGTTATAAGGTGTACTTGTTAACTATGTTTCATGTTTGCAATGAATACCCTGGAATAGAAGGCCGTCAGTCATTAAAACGCCTTGTTTGTGAACTCTTTTAATAATGGAAAGAAGCAATTTAACATTACCGAGGATAAGAGAATACAAAATGCCATCAAGATTGCTCTCAAAAAGTACATTTCTTTCTTGAAATCTGTACAAAAGGTAAACTGAATAATATTCACAAAATCGAAAAATGATCCAAAAAACAATCCGACGATATACGCTCAAGCTTTAAAACAATCATAGAGAAAATCTTGTTATGCAGGCGATATGAAATACTTTTACGAGGACACGAAGATTCAGGCGGGGTTATTTTTATGTTAATCGGTGAACGATAGTAATAGAAAATTAATTTAAGATTTTATTGAGGATATTATCTGATTAAACTGATCAAATCAAATAAATTGATAAACTTATTTCTCTGATTTTAAAGCAGATAAATATATATAATCTTTACGTAACACAATTGATTAAATATTATATTATAATAATAATTAAACCAGAACAATATGATGCAAAGTATCAGGTGCAATACAAAAAAGGTAAAATCACAATTAAAATATGAAAGTTTGAATAGGATATGCAACGTAATAAAATAATAACAGTTATATGGTGTATGGTCCAGATCAAAAATCAAAAATAATATAGTAATCTTTACTTTAGATCAAAAATATTGTAAATCTGGATGCAGAGTTCCTGACAGCTTTAACACTGAAAACGCTAAAAAGAAAACAAACTGAATACAAATTATCTGCTGATTCAATGCAACGATTGTGCTAGTGTAATTAGTGGATCATAGGGAGGCATCCAAGCAGAGATACAGGTGAAACCTCAAAGGAAAATACCATACTTTCAATGTTTCAATCACCTGCCTCTTCTTGTAATGGTAAAAGCTACTTCCGGTGTTCATATTGTGAAGCAGTATTTCGACCAATGCGCAATGTTACATGAATTCATCTCCCATCCTAGAATTGAAGCACTTTATGAAAGTGATAAAGTTCCATAGTTATAGGAGCATCGATGGCAAGGACATTTGAACATTACTAGTTTCATCCATAGCAATTATACTGAAATTCTTAAAACATTAATACAAATACCTTTAACGAATTTCGGTGAAAATAAGGTTGCTCCTACTGTAGGATTGATCAAGGTTTTGAGAGATATCAATTTCTGTTTTGTTTTAATCTTAATTAAATGGATATTGGGATTAGTTGAACCCACAGACAAAATTATCAAACGTCGATAGAATGGTCTCACTGATGCCATGAAAATCATATACTCTCTTTCCTGCAGTATTGAACCTCATATCAACAAAATATTTTCAAAGGATACTACAAAAATCTCTATCGTTGTGGTAATTCAGTGGTAAGGCAAAGCGTCAACGAACTGAAACTAAAAGTTTAAGAGATTACTTCTTCACCTAATCAACAGGACAGTCAAGTGGAAACACCAGTGAGTCATTGCAAGCAGCATGTTATGAGACGATATACAATGTTTGTAGTGATATAAAACGAAAATTTTATGATAATGATGAACTGCTGATGGTGATATCATCAATAAATGACCTGGACTTCCTCAAATTAAAACCTTTCGTTTCCCTTTGTATAATCACCCTTCATAGGAAGAGCTCGTAGTGGTTAAGAGCTGTTTGGAAAAAAACTCTCATTTTGATGGTATCCAGGTGAAATAGCGTTTTAAGGGCTTCTATTGGTATTTTCTGACACAATTTGTATCTTTTTTTTAATATTTATTCTGTCAGAAAATATATGAACAGTGGGTTGCGTTTGAGGATACATACAAATGCTATCCAGCGTAGCAGCCGTTGGATGCAGCTATGTGCGAACCGACTTTCTCTGTGTTAACTCTCGTCAACAGGCCTCAAAGACAATCGATGATAAACGCTCGCCAGTTCTATTTTGAATATCTAGCTTTTGAATCAAATTGAACCAAATCAATGTTGAAAAAATCCTCCGAATATTTAAACTAAAACAGAAACCGCCATATACAATTATACTGATCATACTTTGTGTTATGTTGTCATTAAGACTAAATAAATCAATTGTAAATTTTGTTTCTTAATCAGTATTGTGTTCGAGCATTTTTTAAAAAAGAGGAACGTTTTAATAAATGATGACAAAGTGCACTCTTCTTAAAATTCTGGCAGCCCTTCTACTCATTACGCCTGGCTACGCCCCTGCTTGATGTAAGTTTTCCTATTAAAATTAAATATTATTTAATTTATATTACGAGCAAATTGCGGAAGAAAAATATTTGATTTTCTGAAATTTAAATAAGAAAATGTTTACTGTGTTTGTGATGAATGTTTCAATTTTGCGTATTTTTTGTTAATTTATTATTTAAAAGTAGAGATTTTTAAAAGAAAGGTGAAGAATATTTGTGTAATTATTACAGAAACAAAAATTATTTTAATTTTAATTACACTAGGAAACAAATTTTAAGTAATGTTCTGCTTCTTATTCAAAAATAATTTGTCTTTGCGGATTTTGCGATGCTGATTTCAAAAATCTTTATTTTTCAGCTATACTCATTTATTATTTATCATACTACAAACACCAAAAAAAAATTCTTGTTGCAGCAAAATATTTTATTGTTTGTGTAAGGTTAAAAATGTTTTGCAAATGATTTTCTCTTTAGACATTGTTTGGTTTATCCCTGATTAGATTCAAGCATTAGTCGACTAACATAGACGTATTTTAGTTATCCTGATACCTTCTCTGCAATACGACAATGACAGGGAAAAATCTTTCTCCGTGTTTGTCAGGAACATCACCAAGATATGTTGGAAAGAAGTTGAAATATGAGTGTGGGAAATGCATTTTGATGGCCATGTTACATTTCAACTTCATGTATCCTTTGATCATATGTTCAACCAGTTGTACATAGTTTGTAGCCTTTTTGTTACCAAGGAAGTTCTGAACTACATCTTTGAACGCATTTTGAGTAGTCTTCAAACTGTTGGTCGATAAGAACTTTCCTTATACCCGGCATTATACAAATTCCTTCAATAACTTCGGAATCACTGAAACGTTGAAACAGTCTTCTTAGATATTCAAATAATTCTCCATCCTTGTTCATAACCTAAAAAATTTTTCATAAGCTCGAGTTTCAAATGAAGTGGTACAAATAATTTTTTTACTCAATGAATGATTCCTGTGAGATGTTTTTTTCTGTCCAAGCACTAAAACTTTACGCTGAGGCCAATCTTTTTAAATATAGTGTAAAGTCCTTGATCAGTTGTTCTACTCGCATATGAAGCAGCAGTATTTTGTGTATCCGAGCTGCAGTCCTAGAAAAATTGATATCATTTGCAAATCAGTACATATACACCAGTTATATTTGTTATTGTTTATGCTGTGAGGAATATTTTAAATTTGGTATGTTGAAATTGGTTTGTTGAATTTTGTATGTTGAGTTTAGTATTTGGAAATTTGTTTCTCCAACCCAGATGGAAAATTGATATTTTAGATGTTCACGATAAATAATTATTCGAGTGTAATTTGCATTTTAAAGTACAGCATAAGATATATAAAAACAATAAAAATATTAAATCGTTTCAAATTTCCATATTAAAATTTAAATAAAATAAATAGTTTTAACTAAGTTTTGAATTAAATAAATGTTCTTTCTTTCCATATAATAATTTTTTAAATAAAATTAATATGTAAATAAAATTATTACTAAAATTACAAAATTTGAACTTTAAAAATAAAATCTGAAAATAATGAAAAATTTGTTCGAATAATTGTTTATTAACAAACATTAACACAAAATTATCAATTTAGAACGATGTCGAATGACGAGAGTTTTGCTGAGAATTGTCCAAAAGACAATTCTAATTGTATTGAAAATAAAAGTTCGAAAACCCATGTTGGTGTTCTTAATATATGCAATTTGTTAGAATTGCTGAGTTCATCAATCGTAAAACCAGAATTAAAACTCATGTGCCCGAACGACAGTTAATTGAACGAAATAAAAATTACCACAACACCTTCAACAATACTAAATTAAAAATCGATTATAAATTTTTATTTCCACAATAAACGCTTTTTCAATTTTTCTCTTCCAATCCAAATAATTGTCACTTATTCAAACAACATTAATTTTTACTAATTAATTTTATTTTTTTAAAATAACACTAATTTAATTGTGTCAAAATCTTCTGAGGAACTTTTCTTGTTAACGATAAATTTGGACTTCAAAATTTCTTTTTTATAGTTTTATAAATTTATTGATTTAAGTAATAATTTTGTTTTCAGGATATTCTGTAGTAATTAGTTAATTTTCCTTGCTTCCTAATTTCTTATTAAATTCAAAAATTCTATTCTGTCGATTCAACTCTAACACAATTCATATCATTATTTATTGTCAAAGGTTTCTTTGAAAAAACGCGTTAAAAACGCATTAAAAACTTGAAAAAATGAAAAAGGCGTTTATTGTGGAAATAAAAATTTAATCTCTGAAAAAACTGTTTAGTGCGGGTGTTGCGGTCAAATTATTCATGAAAACTGAAGCTTAAGAAGACCTTGGTTCTCTTGGTCTTTGGACTAAAAGGTAGCGACAGTCTGTAATCAAGGATTCTTGACATTTGAGAATGCATATGGCTTGGAGGAAAAAGAATTAAAAAGTAAATCTGAGACAGGTGGATAAAGCATTTACACGTTGACATGGTGATACAAGAATTATTAAATAACACATTTTAAAAACTAAGTAACATCTGACTATTAGTTCTTTTCTTATTCAAAAATGCATTCAAATTGCTTCATAGAAATACAATCGTCTGGGTATTTATAATTTGTGAGGAATATTTGGAATGTTGATATTTAATGTCTTGTTTGAATGTTTGAATGCTGTGTGTTGATTTGGGATTGTTTCCTACTCTGATAGATGATTAATATTTTAATTATTATTATCTGAAACTAATTTATTTAAATTTTATTTACTGTCGAGTAAGGAATCCTTGTTCCAAAAGAGGATGATAATTAAAAAAATTAAATTCTTAAAATTTTGAAAACTAATTTTAAATTTTAATTTTATGATGACGCGATTTTTTGTTCCATTTAATGACGTTTATTTCTTAAAATAAAGCATATTTTCAATGACTTATTGATTTGTTTTAAATTATATTTACTACTACTACTACTACTACTACTACTACTACTAATAATAATAATAATAATAATAATAATAATAATAATAATAATAATAATAATAATAATAATAATAATATTAATAATAATAATAATAATAATAATAATAATTGTGAGGAATATTTTTGAATGGTGCTTATTGTGTGTTGTTTGGTATGTTGTTTTAAGATCGTATTATGTTTCTCCCACCCAGATGGAAGATTGATATCTTAAATATTTTAAAACGTAGGATTATTTAATCAATTATTAAATTTTAAACAACCAATTTTCAAGTAAATTAATATTTCATAAATAATATTTTAATAATAATTTTCTTAAAATAAATAAAATTTATTTTAATTTAAAGTATAAATTATTTTTGTAATAATTAAATTGTAATTTAAATTTGTTCGAATAATAAGATGTTAAAGAATATTATTAAAAAAATTATCAATCAAGAACGATGTCGAGCTACGCAAGTTTTATGGAGAATTGTTCTAGTAACCATTCAAATTGTGATGGAAATAAATGTAATTAAAATTCAATTAATGTTCCTAATATGGCGACCAACGACCACGTAACTCCGAACATCAGAGGCCCAGAAATATTCGACGGATCTGAGTCAAAAGTTGAGGAATTTCTAAAGAGCTTTGGCAGATATGCGAAGATAATGGGATTCTCAGAAGAAAGAGGAGTCTTGCTGGTGACAGCATTCATGACTCCGGAAGCAATAAACAAATACGAGAATGCACAGGGAGATACATGGGAAACAAAAATGAGATCTACATTCACCAGAGAGAAGAACATTCTCGAAATAATGATGGAACTTGATAAAATAAAATTTGGATCAAACAACCCCTCAACCGTATTCCGGAAAATAGACGAACTACTTGGAAAACTAGTAGAAAAGAAATTAGGGAAAAAAGAGATATCAGATTTATATATGCTAACGCTGTAGATGATAGTGAAGTGAAGAGAAAAATAGCTATGAGAGGTATCTCGAAAGCTGAGGATATTGAATGTATACAGAAGAAAATATACGAGCAAAGATATAAGGGCGGATGCGTACACTACAAAGAGACACAACGAATGGAGAACAGTCGAACATAAGAGACGACAACAAAGATCACAAAACGAAGATAGAATAATAGAAGAAAGAAAGAGAAATTTCATAAACGAGAAAAATTTATTGTAGAGCATGCCACGAAGAAGGTCATGTGAGAAGAGAATGCCCAAACATCAGGTGAAACCAATGTAATAAAAAGGAGCACGTAAAAACATAGTGCTATGAAAATCCAAATAGATTCAGAGAACGGGAGCAATGGAAACGGGACAACGGAAAGAATGGAAGAGATGACAGGAGAAATTATTCGAATGTGAAATATGGAGAGCAAAGTTCAAAGACAAATAAAAAATATTCAGTGGCTGAATTAGGAGAACGAAATAAGGAATGGGATAGAATGTCCAAAAGAACATATAGTAGGGAATATGTGACAAGAAGAGATTACTTCACGAATAAAGGAAATTCAGAGACGAGCAGGGAAACGAGGATGCATGACTACAGGGAGAAGTGATCAGTGTGCTACAATAGGAAGTAAATGTAGATGTATGATTGATTGTATATATGAATGTGTATGTGGTTGTATGTTTGATGATGTGTTTAAAAATATTCCTCTGGAGATATGTATACTAAATGGTGAACATGTTGGAAATGATGGAAAATGTGATAATATGAAAACCGAAAAAGAGAAGAAGAGAAAAAAAATGCAGATGTATTGAGAATACCAATGTTTAACATAAATTATAAAGAATTGAAAGGCTAACCAAGCATAGAGTTTCGCATAAAGAATAAAAATGTACAGTGCATGTTGGACACAGGGGCCCGAGTCAATGTTATTAAAGCAGAGATTATCAAAGATATGAAAGATATCAAAATCAAAGAAACAAAAAGACGAATACACTGTGCAAATGATTCGGAACTATAGAATTGTGCAACTAAAAGTGATAATTGAAAGGATAGAGAAAATGATTGATTTTTTTGTAGTCAAAGATTTAGATCCGGAAATGATAGCAGGCATAGAATTTTTGGAAAAATTTGGAATAAAGTGGTAGAAAGAAACACCTCACGTAGAAAATGTATTACTAAAACGAGACAACCCCTCTGATGAGGATAGACTAAAATAATTAAAAAGCTGTACGGAAATAAAATCGGCGACCAACTGATGGAACTGTTAACAGAATATAAATCAATATTTATGGTCGGTAAATGGGATATTTGAAACACATGGAGAGTCGGTATTAGTGAAACCGGATCGACAACTGAAACATTTCGAAGAAAAATTAAACGATATCATTAGAAATTATGAAGAAAACGATATTATAGAAAAGTGCAGTTCCCCATTGAATTTCTCTCTGGTATGTGTTTGGAAAAGTAGAAACAGGACATTAGAGTGTGCATAAATTTCCGACAGTTGAACAAAATCACGGTCAGGCCTGCTTTTCTAATGTCAAATGTAGAAAGAGATGCTGAACACATTAAATAGAGCAAAGTATTTTAGCACGATCGACTTAGGAAGCGCACACCATCAAGTAGAACTGAAACATGAATCAAAAATGAAAAACAGCATTTTCAACAAAGGATGGTCAATACAGTTTCAAGATAATGTCATTCAGAATTGCCGCGGCACCAGCAAAGTACCAAAAGTTTTGGGCAAATTAAACTGGAAAGAGGCAGTTGTATATTTGGACAATATTCTAATCTTTGCGAAAGATAAAAAAGAACACATCAAACGAATTGAACATGCATTTAGTAAAATAAAGGAATCGGGTCTAAGAATAAACCCGGAGAAATGCAACTTTTTGGTTGAAAGGACAAAGTATTGGGATACCTCATAAGCTAAGATGGCATAGAAACAGATCAGACAAAGATAAATGCGATAAGAAAGTTTCAGAACCCATCCTGTGTAAAGCACTTAAGAAGTTTTTTGAGTTTAACAAACTATTACGGAAATTTCTAAAAGAGTATGCAAAGTATTCAAAAGTATTGGAAGGGCTATGTGGAAAGAATAAAGATAAAAAAATATATAGACCGAAGAATGTGACGAGACATTTCAGAAATTAAAGGAAAAAGTGATCAAAACACCAATACTAGCATAACCTAATTTTGAAAATGAGTTCATATTGGATACTGACGCCAGCTTTGATACCATTGGAGCAGTGCTATCACATGAAGATATATATGGAAGAGAAAGAGTGATTGCATATGGATCCCACAATATGAACAAACATGAATTCGGATACTGTATTACGAGAAAGGAACTGCTGGCAATCTACTATTTCACACAACACTTTAAACACTATCTTTTCGACAAGAAATTTTTATTAAGAAAGGATCATAAAGCCATCACATTTATGTTGATGATAAAGAATTCAATAACCCCACATGTAGTATTCGTCTTGTAGCTCACGTAAGCCGCTGTGAAGTTGAAATAACCGGCACTGTTCGGCCGGATGACGACGGCGCTGGTCAGGTTGCTGCCCGGGCCCAGATGGGGCCACCGCGTTGACAGCCTGCCCATCACGAATTCGATATATTGCGGAGGGAAGTTCTCATCTTTCAGTTCGATATCTGATGCGGCACTTGATCCGATGTTGTAAGTTTCATAGATAATCATTACGTCTTTCTTTTCCACCAGATACGGATTGATTATCGATTTTGACACCAATAATTTGGCCGAGTTCTCGTTGGCGTTGCAGATCGCTATACGGATTGGGATTAATAGAAGAATTTTGTTCATTTTTGTGTTGGAGAAAACCGTGAAAATTAGATCGTATTATGGTGAATGATAATGAAAGAATGATACACGTATCAAATTTAAATCGTGTCAATTTTTATTTATTTTTATTTGTCGGTTTAATCGATGCGATCGATTCGATGAAAGAA
>MQRK01246661.1:0-10153 GCA_001938485.1 Girardia tigrina
GGATATTAGATATTTTAATTATTTGAAATATTTAATATTTACTTTTTTGATAAATATTTTGTTTAAATATTATCAATTAAACATTGTTTTGAAAATAAACTTTTCGCGTGTTACAAGAAGAAGGGACGGGGACCCCGGAATTCAAATATTATATTTAATATTTATATATAATATATTCAAATTTTGTATAAATAAATATATTATTTCTTACATTTTTCACGGACAGAGTAAGAGCAACAACTTGGAAAAACCGGATCACGTGCTCCTCATCTGCTCGAGATGCGGTCATCGTCGAAGGTGGTTGACACCTCCTCGCCCGACTGGCGATCGTTGAAAGCGGCGACCGGATTTCTTTCGCTCGAATGGCGATCGTCAGAAGAAGGAAAACACGCTCCCCTGCTACCAGATTATCGTTCGACACTCAGGTTGCCCCGAGAATCGGACGGGGGTAAAAAAGTTGCGCAAGGAAACCTTCTCGTTGTGTTGGGCCCGTTTTTATTTGAATTGACGCTAATTGAACCTCCGCAGTCGAATAATATTAACAAATATCTCGTGATCTTCTTTATCTAAATCGATATTTTTCACCGTATATTTGGAATTAGCGGAAACGAAAGATCAATCGAAAGATCTTCCAACTGTAAATCCTCATCGGTCTCGTTTGACCACACGGAAATCAACCGCCAAACGTCATCAAAGAATTGCTTCGCTTTGCTCGCATCCGTGTGACAGTACTCATTTACCTGTCGCTGCAGGATACAGCAAAATAGGAAAATCAGATCGAATTTCTTGTGAAAAGTCTCCATTAAGCGAGAGAGACACCTGCGGTATTCGGCAATCAGATCGTCGATTTGTGGCTCGTAAATACTGAAATAACTGCATCGGGAGAGCCCGGTTTTACTCGAGGCACTGTTGAATATGTTATTCAAATCGCTGATTCGTTTCATCTCAATAAAACTCCAAAGAAAAAAAATGAGACAAGGCAATTTAAATCGATTTATTTATTTTATTTTCCAATTCCCATATTTCAATATCTCTGAAACATTCAAACAAATTCATGCAATTAATTTAAATTTTTGATAATGGTTTTTTTTACATTTTTTAATCTTATCTTTGTAAAAACAATTAACATTAATTTTCACAAAATTACACACATTTCATGATAAAAAGAAAACACAAAAAAACACTTAGATATCACAAAAAAGTTTTTGTTTCTATTTTTTGTGGCGAATGCGACAAAAGAGAACGCGGGATCCATTAAATATATTCATATATATAGAGATAATTAATTGGTATTAACAATATAGTAACGATAATTGAATCCCGAACACTACTCTTATAAACACAATTACATTTAATACTATTCCATATATAAGGATTCAAAATATTCTTATCATTTAGTTTATGGCTCCCATCACCTCCTGATATGACAGAGTCTCGAAGTTTGACTGATTCTCCGATTCAACAACCGATAGTCGAGTTCCATCTGTTTCATCCATTCCCGCAATAGTCACTTTGGGAGACGAATCCCGTTGGTTAAATCGATAACGATTATCTGACCTCCTACCGTCTTCTTTTCTGTTACATTGATACTGCAGATGGCCGTTTGCTCCACATGTTGCGCATTTTAAGTATGGACAATCTCTTCTTATATGTCCCGAGCCTCTGCATCCATAACAAGTTTTCATATTTTCAGGGCATGTACGCCGGATGCGTCCCTTCTTTCCGCACCCATAACACGTGATATTGTGGTTTTCTGTTCTTAAGTTCAATTGTTTCGGTGGTCCTGTCATTGTTTTTCTGAATTCGCTGCCAAATTGCATTTTCCTTGGTTGTTGTTGTTGAGAATCAGTTTTTTCCTTCAGAACCTTTGTGTACGTATTTTTCCGGTAAATATTGGCAACTTCTGAAGCTTGGACTTCCGAGTGGATCATATCCATTTTTTCGATTACCATTTTAATTTTTTCGGGTGATTTCGCTTCCTACAAATAGATTTGAGTTTTTATGTCAACATCTTTGACACAATGTGTCAAGAAGTATTTCATTAACTCAGTTTTATTTAATTTGAGGCTTAAAATTTTGTCCACCATTTTTTCAACTTTATTATAATATGAATCTACCGAATCCGATCCTTTTCTATAATCGATAATATCCTGAAGGTCAAGGATTAATGACGATGGCTTCTTGAATGCCTTTCGAAGACGCTCCGCAAAAATCGTTATTTTCTCGTCCACTGCTTCATATTTTGATAGAAGATCCTTGTTGATAAAAGCCTTCACAGCGAGAGCTTGTATCGTTTTGTTTACCTGAGATACTTCGAAAAACCTCTGGCACTCGATAATAAATTGTTTCAAATCATTGTATCCGTCATATATATTTGGAGACAAAATGTTGTAACGTGTGGTCGCCATGTAAGGAGGCATACAAGTCACTTTCAAAGATTTATTTATATCTACAATTATACAATATTATTTAAACAACAATTCAGGAGAATTAAAAAAATGTTGTGAATCCTTTTTAAATATAAATATCAATATGTATTTAATATAATATAGATTGTTTGTAATTAGTCATCCTTACAAGGATCATAGAATCCCATATTGTCTCTGAGAGCTGGAAACAATTTTTTACAGTTCTGCTATTAAAACCAGGTAAATAGGGACAATATGGAGAGATTGCATCGTAGCGACCAATAGCTCTTTTGGAATGCGCGTATAAGATACCGTATAAGATTCGATGAATTTCTGTGAAGAAAAATACTAAGACAGTAAGATGAAATGGTTAGTTCTGAGATTTAGGTATTTGTCTTTTGATTTTGAAATATAACATAATGATTTAAATAGAAGTATAAGAGGCTTGGTGTGCAATATGTAAAAAAAGACAAGTAAAACACAATAAGGTAAAATTGACAAATTGAGAGTATAGAAATTGGTTTGGAAAACTTGAATTAAAGAAAATATTGAAAGGCACAAACATATCAGGAAAAAACATATTTTTGAGGATAAAGAATATTTCAGAAAAGTATTTATAGATATATAAGTAATGTCATCCAAAGTGCAAAGCTTCCTTTTAAGTAAAACGAAAACGATTAATAGATTGCATGTTTATCTGATTTATAAATCTAATATAAAAAACTCAAAGATTGGATAAAAATCAATATCTCAAAACCCATATCTTTGAGCGTTTACGATTGCGTGGATCGAGACTGATTCTTGATTACTGGTTATATTGTAAGAGTAGAACGTCATTCATTTCAAAAGATGAGTTTTATTTTCTAAAAACGATTTTGGTTCACATTACTAGAAACAGTTCAGAAAGTTATATTAAGGGCACACCACAACCGACTAATTACATTAAAATGAGCCAAGAAAGCACAAGAAATCTTTACTTAAATAAAAATTATCATTATGAACAAATAATGTATTATTTAATTGAAATTTATTTTTATTATTTTATCATTTCCTTATATTTTATACTAGTTTGTTAAAAATTGATGATGATTATGACATAAACATCAAAACATGTCAAAAATATATATACAATCTATAATTTTATTCTTGTGTTCCTACAAAATGGAGATTGTTGACTTAAAGTACCATAAATAACTAAAATTTACTTTCATTCTATCATTACAATGTGCTGTTTAATTCTTCTTTCATTTTTGTTCCTTTTATTTACTTGATGCAAAACTTATTAATTGTTTTCTAAAGCCTACAAAAAACAGATTTTATGACTATATACGTATCAATACTTTTTTTAAAGAAAATGTTAAGTTTAGATGTTGAAAAGTTTATCATGCGGTATTTAAAAACTTAATTCGTAGTAATTTATTTTGATCAAACTTACTCAGCTAATCAACAAACAAAATAAATTTTACTTTATAATATTTAAAAAACACTTGTTAACCAAAACAGACATGCAAAATCTCCAAAATGCATACTTATAATAAAAGGAGGAAAACTAAATATTTCTATAAAATTTGTAATCAAGCTCTACTTGCATCTCACCGATATCCATGTCATCAATATAGTTTAAGTGAAGAAGTGATCTCGAATGAGTATTCAAAGAAAAAACAAACATTTTGTATTCATTAAATGCATGTTCTTTCAAATTGGTGTCAACTAGTTTTTCATAGGATACCTTTGAATCTAATAAAATGCAACATTAACATTTACACTTTAGCTTTGAATAATTATATTAAAATATTTGAATTTAGTTTTTCAAAATTTCGTTAAAAATATTTTATTTTTTTAAATCTTTTTATTTTATCTTATGGTTACAATATTATTTTAGTCATTTGATTTGGTTATATTTAATATTTCTTTGATTTGTTAATATTCTAACTAATTTCCCTTTAGAGTTCATCCTTTTGAAAATAAATTAAATGTATTTTCACTAATGTTTCCTTCTATACATTAGAAACGCTTTTTTTATATTATTGTATGAAATATTTTAAATTTATTATGTTGAAATATTGAATTTTGTATGTTGAGTTAAGTATTTGGAAATGTGCAGCTTCAACCCAATTGAAAAATTGGTATTTTTGATTTTTGTGAACGGGATTTAGATTTTAAATTACAACATAAGATTTAAATTATTAAGATATTTGAATATTAAAATTTTTGATAATGTAAATAAGTTTAAACTGAATTTTAAATCAACTAAATAAATGCTTTAAATAAAACCATTTTTAAATTAAAATAATTTTTTAAATACAATTATTGTCGAAATTAGTGAAGAACAATTGTAAAAATAAAATCTGAAAATAATTTAAATGGATAAATATAAATTTTGTTCCAATATTTGTTTTAAAAGATCCACAATCAGAAATCTTATCAATGTCAATGTACGAAAGCTTCACTGAGAATAACAATAAAATACGGTAAAAAAATAAGTGTGGAAAATAATATTGGTGTTTTTAATAATTATATTACGTCTTTTTATTGGAGTTTTAATATATTTATTTGGAAGTTTCAATTTACAATTGCTAAAGAAAACGACCTAGTGAATTTTCATTTGTACATCATGGAAATGTTTTTTATTCCATTCATTTTTGATATCTTGATATTAAAAAACATTGATGATGACAATATTTTCTGACTTTTAAGCATATTTTAAAATTATTTTATTATTGCTTTTTAACGCCAATAAAACTATTTAAGAAATGAGTACAAATAAAGATAAATTAAATGTGAATATTCTCCAAAGCACTGATCATTTATGGTTTTATCAACCTTTCTTTTTTATTAAAAACTTTCTTTTTTATTTTCATATTACAAAAAATAGATTATTCGATATATTTTAAGTTTTGTTTAAATGTTGAAATAATGAATACACAAAATGTCATTCAATTAATATTTTAATATTTGATTTTCTTGGAAAAATAAAACTGCCAAACATGTCAAAATTATAAAAAATTCAATTTTTAAGAATGTTAAAACAGAATTGTATTTTAATTTTTATTAATTTTGATTTTATTTCACTATTTATTGGTAAATTTTTTAAAATTCAATCCACAGAGTAATAATTTTCAATACATTTTGAACAATAATATTTAATTTTAGTTGAACCTATTGATAAAAACTCTAATAACATTTTAATTAAAATATAGAGTTTTTTGCCACCAATCAATTAAATAAATATATGGATCTATAAAATGTGTCACGTACCGCTTGTGGAGCATGATAGTTTCCAGAAAAAAATGATGACAGACAGAATTATTACCAAAACCTTAATTACGATAGTTAAAAAGAAAAAAACTGCATTCCTGCTAGGAATACTTAATGCGTCTCAAATTTTTTGTTGTTGTCCTGAGAGCTTTAATGTTTTCAATATTGTTTCGTTTTCACTCGGCGAGGAACCCAAGTAACCCACAACAATGGTACTTAGTCAAACTGTCCATCCCCCTGTACTGCTTTTTGGCTTTCAGCTTTTTACATTTCGTCTCATTGTTTTTTCTTGCTTTCTTTAGAGTTAAATTAAAAAGAAATAATTTATAATCGAATGATTTAAAATAAAAAAAACAAAACTAAATAAAATAACATATTTATATATTTATCGACATTAATATTTATATTTAGAATTTTGAGATCTGGATTATGTAATTAAAATATTGTTCCTCATAAATTTGTTTCAATAATGAAAATTGTAGTAGAAATAAAGTTTACAAAATTATGACTTCCAATTTTAATCACGAACCTAATATAGCTTATTCATAGTTTAATTTATTTACCGAGGATTGAAAAACAATTGAATAAACTGTTACCAATCCTACTTTTTATCCGTTTACAAATCATTGCTCTGTGTTTGTACTTTGTAAATTGTAACCACTTGTCAAATCTCTACCGACTAACATCATCGAATTCGTTGTTGTAACAAATTTCATTTTGTTTACATTCAAAATCCAAACTCTATTTAATCGGTTTAAAAATTTGGAACTAAAAATGATATGTATATTACCGTTTATTAATTAACGCGGAGTAACTACGATAAAAAATAATTTGGGATTTCCTGGCAACTGGGCCGTTTAAGTCCAAATTTTATTCTCTCAATTTATCGATTTGGCAATCTTATTTCCTTAGTCTATAACAGATTCATCAATATAACCTTTGAAAACTTCTTGGTTTAAATTAAATCAATATTCATTCCACTTGATCGTATAAACCATGTTATCAACCAGTAAATAAACAGCTCATTCATATTCATTTGATATATTTGTGAGACAGTCATTATTATTAATGATAGTTCAACTTGTTATATTATTCATTTTTGTTACTTTATCATAACTACATAACTTCAAGTTCAAAATATTTTATTTGCAACTTATTACTTTTTTAATTGAAGATGTTTTATGAGCGTATTTATTCAAAATATTCCTCATTCATATGATAAATAGTCCAAATCTTTCTGTTTTTAAACCCACCCCTACTTACAAAGCACAAGACTGTAAAATAATGTTACTTAAATGATAATAATAAAAACATTTCGTTACATGCAGACGTTAATTTTAAATTTCCTGTCAAATGAAGACATAATACTTTTGAATTCCAGTTGTTTGATTTCCTTTCTGTGCACCACCAAATAAGATGTATGTAAAACAGTATATACATTACTAAAGACGGTGAGTACATCAACTATTCCCATTTAATTTGTTCTCCATTTAAATATTTCAGAAACATTATGGAAGGAGTGAAAAAGTTTGTTATACCATCATAATACTGCCATTAAAGTGTTGCCATTCTACGGGATCTAATATACCAATGTTCTTGCACTGCACTTGCAACGTTTTTTTCCATATTCCTACGACATTTTGAAACTCTGGTTCGTGTATTTGTCTCTCCTGATCAATCGCATTAACATCCTGATCAGTTTTTGCAGTGTTTTCTGGCTTTACTGTTTGTCTAAGAACAGCTTTCAGTTCAAATTCGGGAGGCAAGACTGTTGCTTTAATGGCACTGGAAATGCTTGGAAAGGATTAATCTTTTTTGTACAAACAAGTAAACTCAAGATTGGAAAGGGACTGAGTTTTTTATCTCCTTACGAAGCTTTATTCTAGCTTCCTATTTTTTCTTTTGTTTTTCCGCTCCACTTTTTTACTTCTTTTCTCCGACATTATGACGATGGATTATTTTTAAATTAGTTTCTCCAACTATTGAAAATTTGAAACAATTAAAATATTAAATGACAATATTCAGTATCTTCAAATAAATTTCGTCTACTGTATCAATCGGAATTCAGAAATGCACGAATATTATTGCATAACCGTGACGTCATTCACGTCACTGTCCATGGATAGGAGTGTAGAATCACGCGGCTGATTGCTAACGCTGAACTGTCCATTGGCAGAAAAATTTTGGTAACTTAAACGAGAATCGCAAATCGAAAAAATATGTCATTTCTGGCTCTAGCTTTTTTGCTAGAGGCTAGAGCCAGAAATGGTATTTTTGTTGTTTAGCAATTCTCGTTTTAGTCTCGGTCAACTTAGCTGATATGGTTGACGTCACTGCATGATTATTAGTTAGTTATTCTGTTTCACGAATTGGTAGATGGTTCACGAATTCCCCTCATTCTCGTTGTCATTCACATGGACAGAACGCGCCATGATGCTACCGCACTATTTTTGGTAGTAAGTAACAATTCTCGAGTTGAGTAAATTTGAGTCAACATAAACGAATACGAATAATCTGTTGACATTTGAATGTTGATCATGAATCATTTGAATTTTTAAATTTTTGTTTTTCTGTAAGTTGTCGTTGTTAACTTGTTTTATTTGTAAATTTGTAACACAATACTTCAATACATTTATCTTTTCATCGAGCGATCCCTTAAGTGGCAGTTATCTACTTTGCCTAATGGATAATCCGGTACTATTCGGCTTAATTCATAATAGCTATAATAAAAAAAGAAATTGTAATTATATAATGTGCTTTCGAGGTTAAATTATAACCCTAAAATAGATTAGACATTTGGAAATACGAAATCAATTCATGATAAATTAATTTACTGAAATATTATTATAATTTATTTATTAAATATAATAATTTATGAAAAATAGTATATTAAATATAATCAAGTGACAGAAGTAATTTAACTAAATAAAAGAAAGTAAAATAAGCACTTTTGCAAAAAATAGTATATATATATATATATATAATCGGAAATAGTTATATTAGGAAATTTTATATTTATCCAATTGTGCTTTTATGTATATTTAAATTATTTGTAGTTAGTCTTAAGTTCATACTAATAGAAATATTATAAAAATTTTAAGTTTTATCTAAAAAAATTTTATTTCCTTTTTAATTTTCAACTGAATCTAATAAAATTTTAATTTTATGAAACGAATTTTATCTCATATTAATCTTTAATTGTTCAAAATTTCAGAATTGTCTAAAATATTTTTCGAAGGCATAATCGTAAATTATCAATAATGTTGTCATATACCAGAAATAAATCAATATTTAAGGTCTATCAATCTTTCTCTGTGACAGATATGATTCTCCAGATAATTTTCTAATCAATATATTATACTCTATATAACTAACTCTTAGTGATTTTTATTGATGGGACATTGTTAGAAATTTCTTCATTGCTTTTCAACAAAAGACTCTGGAATTCTTTTGACAAATATAGTGGATGATAGAAATCACCTATAAGAGTTTTAATAACTTTTCCAACTTCTCTCAGTTTTACGTTTGATGTTGTCTAGAAAAAATCAATTATTAACATTTGTATAAGGGTTGAAAAATAAATTATAAGATTTAATGGTTTGTGTTTTATTACATTTAATAATTAAATATTTTTACATATTATAATATCACAATTAGACAACAATACAAATATTAGACACATCAAATGAAACTTAGTATATACTTTTTCTTGTTCCGAATAAAAAACTTATGATTAGAAGATATAATATCTCAGCCCATGACAAAATTAAAACATAAAAAGAATACTTCGAGTATTGTGTGTATGTTAAATAAAAATGTAATGTTCATTTAATAGCATTTAATATCAGTATCTACAAACACATACACATACATTAACACATATTATTCAGTCTTGCGAACACTAATTTAATACTTTGAAAAATAATTTTGTTAAAGATTTTTTAAGAAATTTATTTTTGAACATATTTGAAGTTTCATACCTCATCATCAGTAATTATAATTTAATTTTTAAAATATTAGTTAGTTTTAAAATGTTATTTTTAATCTAAGATTAAAGTAATTTATAGTTAACTGTTCAAGATATCATTGAATCATAATGAAAAGTTTTTTAATTTAGTTTAAAATTTTAAAGTTTGAGACGGCTTTACTTTGTTTATTTTGAATGTTAATTAATGGGTTTTAGTGACTTAATAATAACAATTCATAGAACTGTCATTCATAATATACATCAAAGCCTTTCTGTAAAAAAGAAAACTAATCCTAGATCGATGCGATGGTGAATACTCACTAATCTGGTTTTGAAATGACGATTCGCCTCTTCAATAAACGAGTTTCAGGCCTGGGACAATTAAATAACGGATAACATGAAATAGGACACCTACTATTTTAATAGTAGGTGGAAAAAAAATTGAAAAGGCGCCCAATATTGGTTTACACCTACTATTTGGTGCTTTTGTTTTGAACTTGTCTTAAACTTGAAAAATAAA